>CAHIKZ030001807.1:427500-485000 GCA_903632075.3 Acanthosepion pharaonis
TCCATTTTTAATATATATATATATATATATATATATTATAAATATTATCAAAGATGACAATTTTTTTCAATATAAAAAACAATATACGGACGAAACAATAATGATAGTCTGTTTATTTTTTTGCATAAAAAATTTCAAATGTTGTTTTTATAGCATTTTTTTTTTTAAAAAACCACATGCCTGTCCGCGTACACAATTCCGGAAAATCCTTGTTGAAAACACAACTATACTTAAACATGAAAACAATAAAAAAAAACTAAAAATTCTTGAAGCTATATATATAAAACAGTTGAAACCTAACCTGAACAAAATAAACTGAAATCTCCACAAATATTCTTATATGCCTATAACTGATAATAGAAGCCATTGCTTTATACCAACAGCTTCCCATACTTAATACTTCTCGTTTTCACTCTCGCGTGGTCATGTGTGATGTCACGAGCTGTGACGCGATTTTCGCTTCCGCGTCTCGTATACACGAGTTTGTCGTTTTTTGAAATTTTTCATAAAACAAAACAGACTATCATTATTGTTTTGTCCGTGTATTGTTTGATATATTGAAATGTAATTGTCATCTTTGATAATGGCTTATGTAAGCCGAAAGCTTAGATTGGATAAAAAAAATGTATCAATATGGTGATTTCCTTTCGTCTTTCAATGATAATGTTATTAAGTTTATCAGACAATATGAAAGGAACTTACTTAAAATAAATAGAAAAACTTGTCTATATTATTTAATGAAAATGCATATATATATATATATATATATATATATATATATATATATATATATATATATATATATATATATATATATATATATAATAATTATATATTTATAAATATTTTTTGGGATATTTTAATTTAACCATAATAAGTTATAAAATTTTTTTGAAATTTTATGCCAAAAAATATTTAAACATCAAACCATTAAAATCAATTAAAATATAATTTAAAAAATTCTGATTTTACTTCATTCAGACGCTTTTATTTTTTCTATTTAAATATATATAAATATATATATAATATTAAAAAATAAATATTTTAAATAAATATATAGAAAATTTTAACAGACCCCAGAAAATTTTCAAATTAATTTTGGACATTATATAATTTTAAAATAATATATAAAATTTTAATATATTAAATGATATTTCAAAAAAATTCAAAAAAATATTTTTTAAATTCAAAAATGATTATATATTTATAAATTAAATATAAATATTTATATATAAATATATAAAAAAAAAAAATTTAAAATAAATTTTTTATAATTTTTTTTATTTAAAATAATATGTTTAAAAAAACATAAATTGAATCATATAAAAAATATAATATTATAAATATTATATTTTATTTAAAAAAAAAAAAAATTTTTAATATTTCCAAAAAAATAACAAAAATTTATAAATATTTATAAATGAATTTTTAAAAAAATAAAAATTATTTAAAAAATTATTTTTTTATAATTTATATTTAAATATAAAAATATATTCTAAAATAAATTTATCCAATATAAATAAAATTTTTTTTTCAAAATAAAATTTTATTTTTGTTTAATATTATAAATTTATTTCATACATTTTAAATTGATTGAATAAAAAAATAATAAAAATAAAATAAAATTTTAATTTTATTTTTTATATAAGATTTTTAAAATAAAAATTTAAATTTATATATTATTATTTTTTTAAATATATATATATATTTATATGATTTTAAAAATGAATGAATTTATTTAAATGATCAAATGAATAAACTAAATAAAATATTTGATTGATATTTTAAAAATCAAAAAATATAATTATTTAAAATTCAAAATATAAAAAATTTTCAAAATGCATTTTTTGAAGAACAAAAAGAAAAAAAAAAACAATTATTTAAAAAAAAAAAAAAAAATTTTTTTTTTGATCATTTCTAAAAATAAAAATTAAGCATTCCTTTAAATATATTTCAATATATTTTATATATAATTTTATAAAAAATATCATACTTACTATAAAAAAAAATAAATAAAATAAATTTTATACAAAATGAATCTGAAATTCTTTATTTAAAAAACCAATATTTAAAAAAAACATATTTTAAATAAAAATAAAAAAAAAATTGAAACAAAAAAAAGAAAAAAATTTTGTTTTTGAAAAAATAAAAATATTTAATATTTTTTTTCAATAAAATAAAAAAAAAAAATTTTTTTTATAAATATTAAAAAATTAAATATAAAATTTATTTGATAAAAATAAAAAAAAAATATTCCATAAAAAAAAAATTTACTTGAAAAATGAAAATAATTTAAAAACAATTAAAATAAATTTTCATTTAAAAAAATAAAAAAAAAATATATTTATAAACATTATTTTTTTAAAAAAAACGAAAATATTTAAAAAATAATTTAAATTTCAAAAAAAAACATATATTTAATTACATTTATAAATAAAAAAAACATCAATATAAATAAAATATAAAAAATAAATTAAAAAAATTAATTTAAATAAAAAAATTATTTTATAAAAAATAAAATATATAAATTTTTTTTCATTTTAATATATATATATATATATATATATATAATAAAAAATATTTATTTATAATATAAAATATATATATATATAAATATATAATATTTTATATAAAAATAAATATATAAAAAAATTTAAAATTTAATTATTTAATAAATTATAAATATAATTTTCAATATATTTTTTAAAAAAATATAAATTTATATGGAATATATATTTTTTTCAATAAATATTTAATAAAAATGATTATTTATTTAAACAATTTTAAAAAATATTTATAATTTTAATTTTTATTTTAAAAATTTTATATAAAATCATTTAATAAAATTTTTGAATATTTTTTTTTTTTTAATTTATATTTTCAAATATTTAAAACAAATCCAAAATTTTAATATTAAACAAATATAAAACAAAAAATATATTATATATATATATATATATATATATAAATATATATAAATATATTTTATATATATTTTTAAATTATATATATAAAAATAATATTTTTTATAAATTATTAATAATATATTATATATAAAATAAATATTATATATCCAAAATATTATTTAATTTTTTTATTTTTAATTTATAAATCAAAAAAAAAACAAAAAAATTTAAATATAAATATTTAAATAAATTATATATATTTAAAAGCCAAAAAAAATTAATTTTTAGCAAAATCATTTAAATTTTTAAATAAAATTTCAATGAAAAAATAAATATAAATATATATATATATATATATATATATATTTTTATAAATATATATATATATATATATATATATATAATATATATATATATATATAAATATAATTTATAAAAATATATCTGTTATATTGATTTAAATTAGAAAAAAAAAATCCATTTTTTGAATTATTATCAATTTAAAAAAAAATTAAATATAAGAAAAAATATATATTAATAACAGAATAAAAAAAAAAAATTATATAATTTTATTCTTTTATTGAATTTTTTTAAAAAAAAAAAAAAATTTCAAAAATTGAATATTTTGAATAAAATTAAAAAATATAAAAAATAAATTAATAAATATATTTCATATATTTTAAAAAAAATAAAATTTATTTATGAATATTAAAATAGGTTTTTTTTAAAAATTTTTAATTTTTTGATTATTTTTTTTTTTTTTTTTTTTTGTTTTCAAAAAAAAAAAAAAATATAATTTTTATTTAACTATTTATTTATAAATTTTAATTTTTGATTTGGTAATTTTTTTAAAATTATAAAAAAAAAATTTTTTTTAAAAAAAATTTTTATTTTTTTATTTAATTTTTGCAAAGAAAATTTTATTTTTTATTTTTAATGAATTTTTTTAAAAAAATTTAAATTGAAAAAAAATTTTTTTAAAAATTTTTAAATTTATTTAAAATTATTCAAAAAAAAAAAAAACAAAAAAAAATAAAAAAAAAATTGTCCTTCACACCAAAAAAAAAATTTTATATTTAATATAAAATTTTCAAATGTTCTTTTTTTCATTTGTTAAAAGGTTTTTGATCTTTTTTGAATAAAATCTAAAAGATTTTAATTTCTGTTTAAATAAAATTTTATTTTTTAAAAAAAATATATTTTTGTTTTTTTAAATATTTGAAATAAAAACATTTTGAAATTTTTATTTAAATATAAAAATTTTTTAAAAAAAAAAAAAAAAAATTTCTGATTTTTTGTTTAATTTGCAATAATTAAATACAAAAAAAATTAAAATTTTAAAAAATTCATTTTAAAATATAAATATTTTCTTTTTTCATCAAAATTTCAATAGGAAAACAATTTTAAAAAATTTAACGAAATTAATTTATTTAAAGGAAATGGATTATATAAAAAAAAAATATTTATTTTTATTTAAATCAAAATTTAAATAGATATAAAAGAAAAATTTCAAATTTTTATTTAAATAAAAAAAAATTTAAAAATAATTATTAATTTACTGTTATTAATTCCCATTTCAAAAAAATAATATTATTTTTTTTTCTTTTTATGTGCCATGTCCTTTCAGGACGTAGGCGATCATGGCTCTCCACCTCCCTCTATCCCTTGCAGCTCTCAACAAGTTCCTTCCCTCTGCTTCCTCCCCCAGACCACGTTCTGTCATCCACTTGCTTAAGCCCGCCAGGTATGTCATGCGTTGTTTTCCTTGTCTCTCTTTTCCCTCTATTCGACCCGTGAGTATCAGATTCTCCAGGCCCTCCTTCCTCATTATGTGTCCCAGAAACTTCAGCTGCCTCTTCCTGATGTTAAGTATAAGCCTCCTCCTTGTTTGCATCCTCTCTAAAGACCTCATCGTTGCTCACACGCTCGGTCCATGATATCCTTAGCATCCTTCTGTAGAACCACATCTCCGTCGCCTCGAGTCTCTTCTTCATCTTTGAGGAAATCGTCCAACATTCGCTGCCGTAAAGAAGGACAGATGTCACGTAACAGTTCAGTATTCTTTTCTTTGTTACCAAAGAAATCCTCCTGTCTCGCAATAATTCTGCCCAGCTTTTTTGGAATGTGTCCTTGGCCATCCCAATACGTCTACGGATCTCAGTGTCGCATTTACCGTCCTCTGTCAAAACGCTTCCCAGATATTTAAACTTCCGCGTCTGCTTGATTATAGTTTTTAATTATGACCTGCAAATCGCATTTTGGGATCATCCTTTTACTGATGACCATGCATTCTGTCTTCTTTGTAGTTTATGCTTAGTCCCTTCTTTTATTAATCTGTTAAATTTTTCTGTAGGAAGATTTTGTTAAATTTATTTCATGTGTCTGCTATTAAAGTAAGATATTTGTCATTTTATGAAAATTCTTAAAATTGAAAATAACTTTAAAAGGTTAAAATTTTTTAAAATAAAATTTTATTTATTTTCATTTGAAATTGAAATAAATGATGAATATTGTTAATAAAAAAAAGAAACGAAATTTTCATTTATTCAAATTTTTTTGGATAATTATTATATGAAATTATTGAAGTTGAAAAAAAAAGTCCATTCCATTAGTTTCAACATCCTTTCAAATTAAATTTTTTGAATAAAATATTTAAATAAAGGATTTTGATTTATAAAAACATTAAAAATTTTGATTTGAGCTTTTAAAAAAAAATGCCAAATTTAAAAAGAATAAGTTTTTTTTGTATTTTTTTGGATTAAACTTTTAAAAAAGAAATTTAATAACATTTCTTTTTAAATTTTTTTTTTGATCATTTTGATTATCCTTTAAATTTGTTAAAGAAGAAAATTCAATAGAAAATTAAATTAATAATGATGAGTTTTGAATTTTTATTGAATCAAATGGAAAATTTTTTCATTTGAGAATTGGTTACAACAAAATTTTCAAAGACCTAAAAAAAAAATAGAAAAAAAATAAAATATGGTTTAAATATTTGATAAAAACCCTTCTTTTTTTATCACAATATTTAAAAATTGGAAAAAATTTCAATGCATGGGTCAAAATTTGTTAAAAATAAAGGGTTGAAAAATAATTAGATTTCATTGATTTTTTTTAACTCAAAAAGGATAATATTCATTAAATATGGCTTAAATAAAAATTTTGAAAATTATTGATTATCGAAATGTATCTATAATATTGTCTAAATATTTTTCAATAAGAATTGGAAAAAATGTCAAATATCTGTTACCAAAAAGATTTCAAACGGTTAAAAATATAAAAAAAAGTTCTTATTCTAAATTATTTTTTTTTAAAGAACAAAAGATTCATTCATTTCTCATCAGTTTCTTGTCCTTTTTTGACTTATTCCATAAATATTTGTCTTATTTGTTATTTTAAATGAAAAGCAAACACTTACACGCATGGATGAACTAAAATATTATTTCATTGGAAATTTTTATTCGGAAAAAATCTGACAAGAGTTTTTTTCTCAAAAAAAAAAAAAAAAATTCACAATAAAAAAAAATCTAAAAATCATCATTCTATCAAATTGATTTAAAATTTTTTCAATTATATATTAATAATATCTATAAATTTATTAAATTTGTTATCTATTAAAATTTTTTTTTAAAAAAATAATAAAAATAAATATATATATAAAATAGGATATATTGAAATAACGTAAAAAAATAATTTTTTCAATTTAAAATTTGAGTATGAAAAAAAAATTTAATATTAAATTTCATTTAAATATATTTTTCAAATATCTTTTGAATTTATTTAAATGTATATTTTAAAGATTAATTTTGGGAAAAAAATATAAATTAATAATATGAAATAAACTTTCAAAAATTTATATAATCAAATAAATAAAAATATATATATTTATATATATATAAATATATCATAAGATCACATCAATAAAAATATGAACAATATTTTATTGTATAGTTATTTAGGATATGATAGTATATTTAAATATAGGAATATACATTATATTTTTATATATTATTTATATATAACAAATGAAATAAAAAAAATATAATAATATATTTTTAAAAAAAAAATAAATTTTGATTTGTATATTTTTAAAATATATTTAAATAAAAATGAAAATTATTTAAAAGGAAACTTTATTTTTTGAACTTTTAACAAACATTCATTAAAAAACCATATTTTAAAAATAATTTAAATTTTAATAAATTCAAATTTTACCAATTCCAAATAAATTATATTTATAATACAATTTTACATTATAAAATTTCATAAATATTGGTTTGAAGATGTTTAAAAATAAGTAAAATAATAAATATTTAAAAGAAAAAATATATTTATAAATATAATAGAAATAATAAATTGTCATTATAAAAATTATATTTATAAATATATATATATATATATATATAAAAATAAAAAATTGATAACCAAATAGATTATAAATTTATATATATATATATAAATCAATATAAATATTGTTATAAATGGAAATACATTATATTTATTTATTTATTAATTTTTAAAATATATTTTTTAATAAATTAAACAATCTTTTGACATATGAACTAAAATTTCTTTTAAAAATTTTTAAAGATTTTTCAATTTAGGATTTCATATCCAACTTACAAATATGGATCATTTATCTTTTTGGTGATATTTTTTTTAAAAACCATATATAAATTTTTTAATTTTTAAATAAAAAATATATTTAAATTTTTTAAAAAAATTTTTTTATATAAATTTTATATATATATATATATAAATAAAAAAATTTATTTATTTGAGATAATTATAATTATAAATTTGAATCGAGTTTTTTTTGAAAGAGTTCGACAATTTGAATTTTTATTTGTTGCAAGTTTTACTTAGGGAACTTTTCAGACTGCATTCATTTTTGATTTGGAAAATGATTTTTATTCAAAATATGTTTAGATGTTTTTTCATAAAAAATATTGAAAATATTTTTTGAATAATTTCATTTTTCATTTTTACTGTTTTTTATTTGTGTGACTGGAAAACTCTTTTGAAAAACATAAAAAAATTTTTAAATTCATTTTCATAAATATTAATAAATATTTTAATATTCTATTTCATTGAGTGCTCAGATCGACTATTGTAAAAGATCCATTAGGATGAACAATAAAATATATCTTTGGGAATATCGGAAGGATTGAAATTAATTAGAATTTTATATATTATAGATCCAGGAAATATAAATAAAAAAAAAAAAAAAAAAATATCCAATGAAATTTTTTAGAAAATATCCTCATTTAATTGAGAATTATTTCCACATGGGAATTTTTATATAATAGATATTATTTTAGAATATTTACCTATGGGCAGAGAATTTTGATAGAGAAAAAAAGGTTTTAAAAATGAAAATAGACAGAACTGATTTTTGGAAATAGAAGATTTAATTTAATTCTAGGCATTAAACCTTATTTTCTTTAAGTCTTTAGCCACTTTATATATTTTATTTTAGATTTTATAACAAATGAATTTAAAGGAAAAAATTTTGGCTACCTAATTTTTTAAAAATAATCAACATTTGGTTTAATTTTATAAACCAACAGTAAAATTATTTTATTAAAATTTAAATTATAAAAAAAATAAATTTATTCATGGAACATTTTTATGCCAGAATTTGATTTTTTAAAATAGATTATATATATATGACTTTAATAAATATATATAAAATATATATATATATATATATATTTTTATATTTATAATATATTTTTAATCTAATTAAATTAAAAAAAAAAATAATTTTAAAATTGGATAGACGATTTTTAAAAAATAAAAAATTTCAACGTTCAAACCAAAAAGGTTTATTTGAAAGCAATTTAATTTATATTATAAAAACTATCTAAAATATAAAATTCCTTGTAAATGGAAAAAAAAAAAAATTCAATAAAATTATATAAAAAAAAATATTTAAAAAATTAATAGGAAAATTTCAACCCAAGCCAATATAATAATTTTTATGAATGAACAAACTCAAATACTATAAATATATAAATAAGTTTTGTTAATGATTTTAAAATAAAATTATATTTTAAAAAAATTTAAATAAAATTAAAAAAAAAATTTTTTTTATTTTAATTTTATTTTTTTTTAATCAAAAAGTTTTTCTATTTATTTTTCCTTTTATATTTTATATATTTTTTTTTTTTTTTATATTAAAGCAAAATTATTTTTCCAATAATTTAAAAATTTTTTTTAAATTTAGATATAAAATATATAGAAATATATTTAATTCAAAAAATTAAAAACATTTTTTTTCAAAATGGAAAATTTATTTTAGATTTAAAAAATAAAATTAAAGATCTTAATTTATCAATTTTGTGGATTTTTTAATTTTTTAAAAACTTTCAAAAATATATAAATTCTTAATTATTTTACGATTAGAAAATTTTCCATTGTTTAATTGTATCAATGAAAAAAAAAAAAAACTGTTTCCTGTAAGTTTTGTCGGACCCATAATTAAATTCCTTACACACTGTTGTTTAATGATAAATTTTTTGAGCTTCCCCAATGACCAATATTTCATATTATAAATGGAAAAGTTAAATGAGAAGGAATATGCCCTTAGAGGGATGCCAGGCATAAGGATGAAAAAATTTTGTCCGCTTTTTTAATTTTTTGATTTTTTTTTTTTTTTTTTTTTTAAGCATTTCACCCCAAGCAAGGCGGGTAGCCACTAGGACGCAAGGGGTTACAGAAAATTTAGAGCAAGATCAGATAGGAGTGATAGAAGAAAGGATGAGGGTAGTGGATAGATCAAGGCAACTGGAGATGTCGATTGACATTACATTTGAATAGCTGGAGATTATAGCTCACAGGGAAACAGGAGAAGGGAAGGGAGTTCCACAGGCGAGAGTTGCGAGACATGAAGCTATTGGAGTAGAAGAGACGGCTACATTTAGGAGTTTCGACAGTGAAGGGGTGAGAGCGGGATGCCAGCCTCGTAGGGCGCTTGAACTCATGACGTCTGGGAACCAGCGAATGCAGCTCCTCGGAGCAATTTCCATGAAAGTATTTGTAGAACAGACAGAGGGAGGCGACGGCGCGTCTGTGACAAAGTGACTGTAGAAGAGATGCCAGGGCAGGGCCAACCATATTGCATATCCGCCTCTGGAGCCTATCAAGAACCCTGAGGCAAACAGAAGGGCACCAGACCATATATGGCAGCAATACTCCATGCAAGGGCGAATTGATTGGATTTGTATATCTGGAGGATCGACTCAGGGGAAAAATCTTTCCTGGAAAAATAAAAAGATGTTGGACTTCTTTTGCGGTTTACGACGCTGAATGAAGTTTAAATCATGTCAAGTTTTGATTTTTCTTTGGATTTTGTATGAGAATTGTAGAGGATTCTGGGTAATTTTTTTTTGTGGGGAATGTATTCATTGAGTATTCGAATCTAGTGACGGAATGGGAAAAAAAATGAGTAAGATGGATACTGTTGGTTAGATTTGATTAACTCTTTGACTTAATAAAATTTAAAAGACAGATGTATAAATCTTGGTATCATTCTACTGACTGCAGTAAATTACTGAGTGAAAAAAAGTTATTTTTATTATAGGGAAAATTCTTCGAATTAAATGCGTCGACGATTAATTTTTTTTTTTTGTTTTTATCGGACGTTAAATTAAAGCAATGATTAAAAAGAATTTTAGATTCTATAAAAAATTTTTTTTTTTAATTTTATCACAATATTTTTTCATAATTCTTCCATATTTGCGATTGTAATTAAATACATTTTTTTTTATCATTGAATCAAAATGTGATAAGTTATAAATAATTATTATGTGCCGTCCATTTTGAAAAATATTCATTGCCATTTAAACACTGAATATAAACATCCATTTTTAAAAAACGATACGTTTTATATGACGGATTTTCTAAAAGTCAATTTAAAAAAAACGACTGTGCACGTATAAAATATATCATACCATGGCCCTGTTGGATGAAATGCAATGTGAATTAAAAAAAAAAAAATTTAATGCCCAATCTTTAAAAACAATATTTTTATTAATACTGATAACGTTCTAGGATTATAATAATCATTTTGAATGAAAAAAAAAATCACTGAAAAAATTCAACATCATTTTTAATATCTATTTGAAAATGATTCTATTTGGTCAAAAAAGGCATTTTAATTCAAAATATATAATTGGTTTTTTCATCATCATCATCATCAATTGGCATTATTATTATTCCATTTTGATTATTCCTTCCATTATTGTGGTTCTTGTTGTTTTTTGCCTGAAAGATTTTAATCGGCCTACTATATCTACATAAATCAGAAGAATACGTGAACAATATTTTTTTTATTATAATACATAAACATACACACATAATATTTTTATACGCTTTGAGCAGATATGAATGTACATGAAATTTTTCATAAAAGAAAAAAGTAAAAATGAAAAGAAAAAATCGTTTTGATAATAAATTTTTTAAAAAAATATCAGAAATATTTTTATGTAAATTTTTTTTAAATGATGGTTCTGTGTAGGATACAAATTCGATTTCCTATCGGAGGACAAATATTTTCTACGAAAATTTCTATAAATTGCCAATCATTGCCGGATAATGTTAATAAAAATCCTTATTTAAAACAAAGCATTTACTTAAATATTTGTATTTATAAAAAATGTATTATTATTTAAAATCTCATTAACCTTTATATTTATATATATATATATATATATATATATATATTATATATATATATATATCCCTATGTTTGTTTTTAAATCGTTTATATATAAAAATATTCAAAGAATATATATATATATATATATATATATATATATATATAAATATTTTGTGTTTGTGTGTGTTGTTTGTCAATTTCGGAACCTTTTAGTGTTATTGTGTATATCGTCATCTGTGTTTGTGTGATTTTTTAGAAAATTTTTGTTTCTGAATATATATTTAAATAAAAATAAGATACCTTTTTAATTGTTTTGGGGAGTCTTTTTTTCATTAATCAGGCTGGAAAACAAAAAATAATGTTTGAAAGTGGGGGTTCAATTCTACATTCAAATCAAAATATAAACTGATCCCAGTCCTCGAACCTTTTAGTTTTTAAATATATATTATGAGAATGTAAATAGGTTGTTGAAAAAGACAAAAGTGTGTAAAAGTGTTGTGCATTCTTATATTTGGGCTATGAATATGTATTTATAGTCTATTCATTGCATTTAACAAAAAAAAGATAAAAATTGAAGTTCTGGGATGTAACTATCCTCAAATTTAAACATTAATTAATAAATAATTTTTATATACTTTCCAGTTTGTTAATATACCACGACGACATTGAAATTGGTTGTATTTTGCGGACATTAGGCATTTATGTTTTAAAGATCAAATCTTCTCTTGCCTTGCAATAAGGCTTATCATTCATTGACCATGGACGCCCGCAAATTTTTGAATTTTATTATTTTTCACCTTGTTTACATTCAGGTCCAATTTGGTCTATTTGTCTGAAACATGGAGAATAAGATATGTTCTCTGAACGATATTTTCCCTTATTCGCATTGAAATGGGAATGTTGGGGAAGTACAAAAAGTCGGACGATATGATTGGATACAATTCGACCGGATTCATTAATAGCAGAAGGGGATGTAAGAACCAAGGACTTCCGTCATGTGATCTTAACAAGGACCAACGGAATGACATTCGACATGGATTCATGGAATTCAGGCACTCATATAGATGATTGATAAGTTCGAATTTATTTTATGTTCAGAGCGTTATTGACCATATATGCTAGTGTTTCTGACAAAAAGAAAATTGAAAGGACGAGGATTGAGATTTTATACAGATATTATATGCTGGAAAGTATACATACATTTATTATCCACACACAAATATATATATATGATTAAGGTAAATGTTCTTTCTGTAAACGTTTACAAAAGGAAAAAGAATTGTTTGTAATTTTACAAGATGATGGGGACATCCTGGAAATAGAAAAGTTCAACTTTGAATAATGACGTGCATTAAATTATATCAAGAACAAATAACCTTAAAAGCGATGATCTCTCTCTCTCTCTCTCTCTAATATATATATATATATATATATATATATATATATATATATATATATATATATATATATATATATATATATATTATTTTCATAGCTTATCTGCATGAATGGAAACTCCCTTGAATATCAAGAAAACATGAAAAGATTCCCATGGTTTTGTCAATCATAGGAAATAATTAAGAGTTTTCTTGGCTATCTAAATGAGAAAATGATCTAATAAAAATCACAGATCAACATCCTTGATTGAACGAGCATATAAGATTGAATGTAAATATTTTTGATGGCAATATAGAGTTATTTAGATCGAGTTGACGTGCAAAAAAAAATTAAATCAAATGGATTAAATCATCATATATATATTGTAATTTATATTATATTCCATTTCAATAAATAAATATTTGTTAAAAAATTTTTTCAAATTTATATATATTAAGGGAATTTTGTCTTCATATTTGATAATAGTTTTTTAAGAAAACAATAGCATATATATATATATTTATTTATATTTATGTTGGCATAAAACGTGTGATTATCGGGAAAAAAGAATTAATTAGCAATGTTAATTTTTGTATTTATAATGTCCCGAAATTGATGTAACGTCAATAAAAAAATTGCATCATTAATTTCTAATATTTTCATTAAATGCGCTATTTCAGCATGTTTCTTTTGTTGAATGTTGTCAATTTGATGTTCTCATATTTGGTACATTAGGATTCTGGAGTAATCAATCTGGGGAAAATTTTCCTGATTCAAGATTTTAAACCTACAAAACAAAATAAATACAATGTATTTTAACCATTGATTTTTACAGCGATTCTTTATTGCTGTTTTATAATTTTAAAAACGTGATTTGTTTCTATGCATATTTTTTTTCCATATCGTAATATTTTATGTGAGAATTTTTATTTTTAGAAATTTTTAGAATTATTTTTTATTATTTTTTAAAAAGTAACTTGCAATTAAAATTATATTCCAATGATTAATAAGAAAATATTGAATTTATTATCAGGATTAATTGAAGGATTTGAAATTTATTTTATTTATTTTTATATTTTTATTTATTTAGAAAAATTGTAACATAAATTTTGTTATAAAATCACTTTAAAAATTTTTTATTTTTTTGAAAATCTTCCACCTCAGTATCTTTTCTTTCTTATGTTTGAATCCATATTTTTAAACATAATGTTTATTTAGATTATTTTTTTTATATATATTTATCCGTTCATTATATGAAGATATTCGGTCTAATGAGTTAGTATCGAAAATCAAGTAAAATTAAAATTAATTTCATCATTTTATCATTTTCGTTTTCTTTATAATTATTTGCCTATTTTTTTACAATGAGTTTCTTCCCTGGAATCTCCAATTTCCAATTAAAACGATATATTTTTATATCTATATATATCTTATATATTTTTTTCTTATTAATTCTTTTTTTTTTTTTTAAATTTATTTTTCTTTTCATCAGGAAATTGAGATCACATTTCTAAATCTTTTTTTTTTTTTCTTTCTTCCTTCTTTTTCGTTTCCAGTCTTCTTCTTTTCTTCTTTGAGCTTGAAATACTAATCAATTTCTTTTTAAATCAAGTGGGATTCTTAACAATTTCAAAAAGAAAAGAAAAACAAACTTTAAAAATTTTCTTCTTCTTTTCTTTCTTCTTCTTCTTCTTCTTCTTCTTCTTCTTCCGTTTCTTCTTCTTCTTCTTCTTCTTCTTCTTCTTCTTCTTCTTCTTCTTCTTCTCCTCCTCTTCTTCTTCTTCTTTCTTCTTCTTCCTTCTTCTCCTTCTTCCTCTTCTTCTTCTTCTTCTTCTTCTTCTTCCTCCTCCTCCTTCTTCTTCTTCTTCTTCTTCTCCTCTTCCATTCCTCCTCTTCTTTTTTCTTCCTTCCTTCTTCTTCTTCTTCTTCTTCTTCTTCTCCTCCTCCTCTTCTTCTTCTTCTTCTTCTTCTTCTTCTAGTTCCTTCTCCTTCTTCTTCTTCTTCTTTTTCTTCTTCTTCTTCCTCCTTCTTCTTCTTCTTCTTCTTCTTCTTCTTCTTCTTTCTTCTTCTTCTTCTTCTTCTCTTCCTTCTTCTTCTTCTTCTTCTTCTTCTTCTTCTTCTCCTCCTCCTTCTTCTCTTCTTCTTCTTCTTCTTCTTCCTCTTCTTCTTCTTCTTCTTCTTCTTCTCCTCCTCCTCCTTTTCTTCTTCTCTTCTTCTTCCTCCTCCTCCTCTTCTTCTTCTCTTCCTACTCCTTCTCTTCTTCTTCTAGCCCTCCTCCTCTTCCTTTTCTTCTTCTTCTTCTTCTTCTTCTTCTTCTTCTTCTTCTTTCATGACCTTAATGATTATGGCTCTCCACAATGTCCTGTACTTTGTATTTCTTAATAAATAGAAACCTAAACGTAGGTTCGATTCATAACTGAGTTCACATAAAAGTCAGAAGGCTAAACATAAGCACGGTTCATTCTAGAGTATAAGGTAAAAATATGTCGACCACATACGAAAGTCAAAAATATTAGCCACAGGTCGAGTTCATACAAGCATAAATAATCTAGCTGTAAGCCCAGCTTGCAATCTGTTCATTATAATAAACATTGTTCATGTCCATAATCGTTTCTGCTATTATCCACGATCTCCTTTTCAGTCGGTTTATTCTAAGCACCAACAACAGGACACTTGTGTGCCGGAAGAGACGACTCAACACCGCCGACTAAACACCGGGAATACTCAGGACTAAGACAATTCAGAACCAAGCCGACTCAGGACCGAGACAACTCAGCATCAGAAAAAGCATTTTTATAACAGAATAAAAGTAATTTAGCAAAATTAAAACCTTAATTAGTTAATATTTTTCTTCAAATAAGACATTTGAAAATTAAGTAAAATATGAAACTGTTTGTCGTTTTTAATTATGCTTAATGAATTAAATCGTAAATTATTAAATTGTTTTTTACAAAAATATTTTAGAATGTCGATTTAATTTATTAAAAAATAAATTACATTGCGATTAACATTATTAAAAATAATAAAAAATAAAAATTTGCTTTATTTTGTTTTGCACTTTTCGATTAACTTTATTAAAAATAATTAAAAACAATTTTGTTTTAATGAATTATTTTTTATATGTTAATTTGCTTTATTAAAAATAAATTTAATAACAGAAACATTTCTTCATATTTTACATGCCTTTTCAAATTCCTTCTTTGAAGAAAGATATTCACTAATCAAGGATTTAATCCTTAATAAATTACTTTTATTCGGTTATAATAATGGATAGTGGCTCTGATTGAGAAATCGGAGAGCCGAGTTCGACTTCCAGTCGAATGCATTACATTCACTTATGTGCTAATACCCTTGGGAAATGTATAAATCCTCTTCTTCTCCTCCCAGCCCATGGGTAAATAACAGGACAGACCGGGTTCTATATCCTTGGATGGCAACTGGTCTACCGTAGAAAGAAATTGCAACATACTGCGGGAAAAAATCTGCTTCGTCTGTTATCTATCGAAAAGATACACGCTTAGGCGGTTATGTATCGAAAGATACATGATCGCCTAAGCGTGTATCACGCATGGCACATAACTGACTGACTTTCCAGTCGAATCCATTACATGCTCTTACGTGATAATACCCTTGGGAAAGGTATAAATCCTATTCTTCTCCTTGCCCTCAGCTATGAATAAATAGCAGGACAGACCTGATTCTATAGCCTTGGATTGCAACTGGTCTACCGCAGAAAGAAATGGCAACCTACTACGGGAAAAAATCTGCCTCGTCAATCATGTATCGAAAGATACATGATCGCTAAGTGTGTATCACACATAACACATAACTGACTGATGTTTTCTGGTGCTGTGTTGTGTCGGTCCTGAGTTGTTGAGACAACTCAGAACCGACACAACTCCTCAGTTGCCCTGGCTCTCACTCGGCGGTGTTGGGTTGTCCTGCACCCCATTCTCTGCGTGTATTGTCATTGTTCAGTACTCAACAATTTGATTTTCCTGTGCATGTTTCATTGGCTCTAACATGACAAAATTTATTTTGTAAGAAAACTACAGTATCTTATCGATATCTTTTTAAGGGATTTCCCAGCAGGAAACTTCTTCATAAACATAAAACCCAAAGACTATATCAAAATAAAACTGATTTTATTTCACAAGAAACACTAACTAAACGTTGCCTATTTAACGAAAATCTTCACGAAATGTACATTAAACTAAACTTACCTCATCTATTTATTAGGTTGGTGCAAAAACGACATTATTTTTGCACCAACCTAATATATATTTTTGCGCGTATGTTTGTATGACTGGTTTTTGGTAACATAACGTAATTCCCCATGTATAACACACCTTCATCCATAATACGCACCCCAAAAATTGTGCTCAAAGTGGGGGAAAATGCATCTACTCGCGTATAATACGCACTCCTTGTTTGGTAATCAAACCGTATAAATTGTACCACTCCAATTTCATTACAGCCAGCTACTCTTATTTAAAAAAAATGGTTTTAAACATAGAATAATATTATTCTAACTTTGTTTTATGAGAATTCTTATTTTATTTTACGGCATTTTTTTTAAAGATTTTTTTTGTAGCTGTGCATAATACGCACCACTGATTTTGCTTATTATTTTTTAGAAAAAAATGCGTATTACACATGGGGAATTAGTATTTTTTTTTTTTTTTTTTTTGCAAGCTGACTTATGTATTTTGTTTGCCACTGAATTAGGACAGTCGATTTGTGAGAATTCTGAAGGATTAAAATTTTTGTGGAAAAAAAAAAAAAATCAACACAACAAAAACGGGGTACGGTATTATGCTCATTTGATAAACGTGCGTCCGAAAAAAAATCCACGATAATTTCCCATGTATAATACACCTTCATCCATAATACGCACCCCTAAAATTATGCTGAAAATGTGGGGAAATGCTTCTACTCACGCATAATACGCACCCCTTGTTGGGTAATAAAACCCTATAAATTGTACCACTCCAACTTCATTACAGGCAGCGTTTCATAATCTTATTTAAAAATATGGTTTAAACAATAATATTATCCTAATTTAGTTTTATGATAATTCTTATTTTATTTGATATTTGTAAGTATTGTTAGGTACATATGATTGTATTTGACATCTTTATGGGGTCGCAATCGCCGAATGTTAGTGTTAAATTGTCGTATGTTTGTGGTGAGTAGTCATTTTATAACAGAAATCGACCTATGAAACAGCAATGTTTTAAAGATTTTTTGAAACTGTGCATAATACGCACCTCTAATTTTGCTTATTATTTTTTTAGAAAGACAATATGCGTATTATACATGGGAAAATACGGTAATAATTATCAAATTTGAAAACGGATTTTGCTATCCGTGTTCGGGATCGTATTAAGGCAGTTTATGCTCATACGAAACTAATGCTGTTATGAAATGTATATTTCAGACTTCCTAATGGTCTATAATATCATTAGGTATCTTATTAAAAGGTGCTTGTCACTGGTATGTCATAAATTGCAGGTGGGAAAATTAACTTTAACATGAAGAGAACTGTCCAGGAGGTAGCAGTAAAATATTGCTTCACCCATTGTCAGCCATGACAAAGTTGCATTCTTTTATAACTTTTTTTTAATTCTTGATTATTTTCATTCGTTCTCTATTTTTTCATTCGTTCTTCTTCTCTTTCATTGTTTTTTGTATTTTGTTTCGTTCTTCATTATTCGTTTTTCGTTTCTTTTATTTTTTTCCCACCCATCTTCCGTTTTTTCTCTCTTTCTCTTTTGTTTTTTTCTTCCTTTTTTTTCTTTTTTCTTTCATTATTTCTTCCTCCCTTTCTTTTCTTTCTTCTTTCTCCCCTTTTCTTCTTTCTTTCCTCTCACCGAGCCATATTCTTTAATTTTTCACGCCTTTCATTACGTCTTACTTGCTTTCGTTATTTCTTTCATTCTTTCTTTCCGTTGTTTTTTCTTTCGTATTTATCTTTTCTTTTTTTTTATCTATCAATTGCTTTATAAGTTCTTTCTTTCTTTTTTTTCTTTTTTCACTGCCTCTTTTTTTTTTACTTTATAATTCTTTCTTCTCTGTTTTAGTCTTTCCTCCTTCCCCTCATTCAATCATTTTCTTCCTCTTTCTTTTTCCTTTCTTTCATTCGCTCTATCCTTTCGTCTTTAATTTCGCGCGCATAATAATGAAAGATCCCTACGCACTTGCAAGCTCTTTTCCCGCCTTCCGACATTCAAGTAATTGACACTGTTTTATACAACCGCCATTTTATTTCGCGCTATTTTTTTTGTTTGTTTGTTTGAGTGTTTGTTTCTTCTTTGCTTTGTTTTGTTATGTTTTTGACAATTGCACTCGTAGGAAAACTTTTGTGAAGAAGCGTGTAAAATAAATAAAAACGAAATAAAAACCATAAATAAAATAAATCTTAAAATAAAATATCTACAAGAAAGAATAGGAATTTTCAAATTCCTACTGAAAAGGGTAATGCTTAATGGCAATATCCGACCTCTTTAATCCGGCTCCTTTGGGATCTGGTCACAGCCGGACCACAGAAATACTCAATGACAAAAAAAAAAAAAAAAAAAAAAATGAAAAATTCTGTTACTTTTGTTTCTTTAAGTCATACACCGTCGATGATCCGATGTCATGTTATTCACACTTTACAGACGTCTCTTTTCCTAAATTCTCCAGTAACGCCACCTTTTCAAGCATAGATCTATATTTTTACTTACGCTTTCTGACCTCTAGCACCATCATTTGCACACCCTGCTCTCTTGGGTGGCATCCTAAATTAAAAGTAAATATGCAACTATTTATTATATATATATATATATATATATATATATATATATATATATATATATATATATATATATATAAGAAAGACTGTATCACTAAAACACTCTGCTGCTGTCGGCTACTGCGGGACGTTGCAAACAACGCGTGGCGCTGACCTCGTAACCCGCTCAACCAACTAATGACGATTGATTAAATATAGTATTGGATCCTTGTAGATACCAGATTCAAGAGGTAAGACTGTATTATATTCTCAGCCGATAATAACCTCGTTTTCGTTTAAGCCTTACTCCTTTTCCGGAAAACATGTATTGAAAAAATAAACTAAAAAATAATAGTTGAGTATCATTTTTAGACAGTAAAGGGAAATAGAAGAACAAAGTTAATACGATGTATTGATTTATATTGTCCTGGTTTCAGTTTAAACTAACACATATACTTCTTTCTGTATATATAAACCATACTTATAAGTCTGTCTCTATTTGTGAGATGAGGTATTTACATTGTTCGGACTGTTCGCATCTGTATTCTCATATTTACGAGGTTTCGGCCGTTGTACGCCCCGAGCTACTTAAGGATCTGTTTATATTTCTGAGATGAGGTATTGTAACTATTTGCACTATTTACATTGTTCGGACTGTTGTCTTCATCTTTGTTGTCATATTTTCGACGTTTCGGTCGTTGTACACGATTTTATGATTCAAGATATACAAAATGAAAAGGAAAAAAGTAATGAATGAAAAAGGAATGAAATAATGTATGAGGCAAAGAAGAAAGGTAAAGAAAATGATTTTATTAGCGGAAAGAAAAATAACCCAGAAATACCGATAAAAAAGAGGAATGAAAAAAAAGGAATGGACGCAACACGGAAGGAAATATTGAATGAATCAAAGAAAAAAAAAAGAGAAATAACTAAGAAGAAAATTATTTAATGAATAACATTATAGAAACAAAAAGATAGAAAAGATCTAAAAAAAAGAAAAAGAAAAGAAAAAAGATTAAAGGAAAGAAGAAGAAGAAAAAGAAGAAGAAGAAGAAGAAGAAGAAAAAGAAGAAGAAGAAGAAGAAGAAGAAGAAGAAGAAGAAATATAAGAAAAAGAAACAAACGATTTTTGAGTTAAAAGATACAAGATCAAAAAAAGGAAAAAGTAGTGAATGAAATGAAAAGGAATGAAATAATGTAAAGAAATGTAAAAAAAAATAATGTAAAAGAAAGGTAATACAATGTTTTTTATTAGCGAAAAAAAAACCCAGAAATACCGATAAAAAATAGGAATGAAAAAATAAAGGAATGAACACAAGGAAGGAAATATTGTATGAATTAAAGGAAAAAGAAATAAATAAGAAAAAAAATATTTTATGAATGACATTATAAAAACAAAGATAGAAAGGATATAAAAAAAACGAAAATAAAACGGAAAAAAGAATGAAGGAATGAAAAATAGTGTAAAATGCAAAGTAAATTACTTTAAAAATGAAAAGAAAAAATCGTAAAGAATGGAATAAAAATAAGAAATAATGAAGAATAAATGAATGAAGAGACAGAAGACGTAAAGAGGAACAAAAAATATTTTGAAACATAGGATCTGAGAAAAAATTACAATTTACTAAGAAATATTTAATGTTGAAGAAAAAATACACTTGTCAACGAACTATGTCCTTTGATGATACTATTCTCTATCTATAAACGCAGGATGTGTGTGTCTGTGTGTGTGTGTGTGTGTGTGTAACGAATGCACGGCTGCAATTTTCGACGGATTTGCCCCAAAATTTACATGCACATACTCCAAGTTAGCGGAAAGCCCAAGACCGACTTTGCATTTCCCAACTCCCATCGATAGTGGAAATAATCGAGTTTTTCATGCTTCTACGGCAGTTTTCATGTAGTTTGCGGCCATTTTCTACTGGCCAGAGTGAGAGCCTATAGCTGGCTGACACGAATAGGCAGGAAGATTCTATTGGCCAGTGTGAGAGCCAACAGCTGACTGACACGAATGTTAAACATGCTAGCATGCAAAAAAAAAAATCGATAGCTGCATTCGTCACAAGTGGGAAAAATTTAAATCTGCATGGCACTTTACTCCAATTGGCTCATTCGCTTGCTTAAACTCAACGTTGATTCTGATTCCGCAGAACTGAGTTGGGTGTGAAAAAGTATTTGTTGTTAACATTCTTTTTCATTCGGTTTTTCCAGTTACGAGTCCTTTTTTAAAGCTGATCGTTTTGTGTTCATTTTGTTTAGTTCTTTTTTCGTAACAGATTTAATGTTTAGTATAGAGCTTAGAAAAAATTCGCAGTGTGAGATAGGCAAGAAGTAAGGCATATAGCAACATCAGCACGGCAAAGGGCACTCCTTTTAAAGGCAAGGAAGGGCAAAAATATTTTAAGTCAAGTGATAGCGATTGCTGTATGAGTCGTACGATTTTTTGAATCAAGCACGGGCAACGCCGGGCCATGCTGCTAGTTAAAATATAATAAACAAATTTATTATAAATAACCAGAAAATAAATTTAAATATGTGTCCAAACTTCCACGTTCTCGAAATGACAATCTCATCGCATTGCCAAAAATTCTAATAATAAATAACTTTATTTTCGTACTGAAGTATATTCTTTCTGAGAAAATATGTTTACAAAATGTCCTAACAATGTTTAGCAACGAACAAAAACATAATGGTTGTAAATCATTTCAACTTCATTTTCTCCAACTAAATAATACCGCCATCGAACGTGAATTCATTATCTGCACTAAATTTTTTTCAAGGTAAAGATATTGACAGCAGATCAGGTGGAGGTGGGATACTTTTCTCAAAAGCCGGACAAAGTGTAAGGTTGGCGTTAAACTGTATTTGGAAATGAGTAGGAACTTTTAATAGCCGCACTGGAGTGAAGGTGACAATGGGAACACAATAATTTAAGATTTTTGTGGGGATTGTTTAAATATTCGACAAGGTCGTCATTCAAAATACAGAAAATTGTCGAGGACGCGGGCGTTTTTGGGAAATGATTTTTTCCCAGTCGCCAGATGAAAACCCGTAAAAGGATTTATGTTTCTTTACAAGTAAATTTTTTTATTTGGGAAAAATTTTTCAGCCAACAACATTGTTTGGAACGTTTAAAACGTTGAGATGTTTTTATTCAAGAGCGCAGTTGGACGGACGATTCTTGAACACACCTGGGTGATGGTTTTTCAAACGCTCGCCACTCGATCTTCGGGACACGGACGCAGAGTTATATCTCAATGGTTGCGGCTTTGCGCCGAGGTTTTGTCACGCACGGATTGGCAAGATGTTTTGATGGATCGTGGACAACTCTGCGCGCATGTATGATATCTGAGAATGAAGGGGCCATATATTACGAAGACAGATTCTGAAAGCAACAATATTATGATATCTGTTTGTTGAAGATAAAAAAATCTTCATTTCTTTAAAAAATTTATATACAATATACCAATCATATACGATATATATATATATATATATATATATATATATAGTTGGAAGATTGTGAGTTTTTCCCTTGTCTTAGGTTTTTCAATCGTCGAAAAAAACATATATATATTTTTTAATCGAAATACATATTTTTTTTTAAACACAAACACACACACACACACATATATATATATATATATATATATATATATATATATATATATATATATATATATATATATATATATGGAAACATTGAAGTCAACATTTAGATGGCGACAGTTTGTGTTTCATTTGACACAATCATCAAAAGAATTAATTCAAGCATTTCACTTTATATTTTAAAAGTTTTTATCTCTGATATTTGAGCACTTTCTCCCATAAATAAAACACTAAAACTTATAATTTCTTCATATATATATATATATATATATATATATATATATATATATATATATATTTACCAGTTCTAACAACAAAATTGCCCATTAAAAAAATGTTTAATATTAAACAACCACTTAACAGAATTGAAAATTTTTTCCAGGCAATTTTTGATAAGACTTTTAGTTTATTTTGTCTTATTTGTCTTAAAATCACTGATATATATATATATATATATATATATATTGAACATATGACACACACACACACACATATATATATATATATATATATATATATATATATATAATACATATTGAATCATATATATATATATATAATGAATATATATATATATATATATATATATATATATATATCCAGGTGTTATTCAGATTATTTATAAGTTACGGATGATATTTGATCTAAACTTGAAAAAGTATTAAAATAAAAAAAAAAAAAAAATCTGTTTTTAGCTTAGTGCAGTTTATCTCTGGGTGTGCACGATCGCTTTTCATTTGAAATAGAAGTACTGAAAAATCGCACAGACATTTGGAGGAAAATCGCAAACAGAAACCGAATACAATGGAATAGCCTTTTTTTGGAGAATTTGGTGTGAATTTTAAAAATTTCTGGGTGAACAAAATGAGAAAAAGATCTCTATTATTTTATCGTAATTGTTCTCTTTTATGAGCTTTCAAAAAAATCTACATTTTCAACCTTGCTTTTTAATTTTTTATTTTTTTGAAGAGTGGGGCATACTGCGTTTGATTTTAGGTTTTTATGGAAATGTGAGAACTGCCTTTTTGAATAGGTTAAATTATTGTTTTCACCATAGTTCAGAATGGTTTTTCTCAACAGCAAATTGGACTTCGTTTTGATTTCAAAGCCTTTATATTGAAAATAAATAAATAAATAAGAATATAACAATAATAAATGCCAGCGATGTTTCTAACAAGTCCAGCCAACATGTGGTATTTTTATTGATGAGAAAGAAAAAGAAGATACAGAAAACGATATATTTTTGGAGACGATAAATGAACATTCGAAAGGGTAATACGATAAGATATTATGGACCTGGGTAAGACGATATTTATTTACATACGCATCCTTAATAAGACGATAAACTGCGTCCGCGTTTCTGGGTAAGACGATAATTTACAAAAATTCCTGAACATAAACAATATATGTAATTTTGGTAAGAAAATAAATACATCCACGTCCTGGATATATTAAATTATATTTTTATCCTGGATAAGACGATATTTATATCCGCGTCCTGGATAAGACGATAACTACATCCGCGTCCTGGATATACGATAACCTATATCAAATATTGTTATGGGATGACGATAAAATTTCATTTTCTATAATAAGACGATAAACTATATCCGCGTTATGGGTATGACGATAAAACAAATCCAAAAAAGGTCTTTATATCAGTATTTTTGAGGATTTTTTTACCTATTTAGGTTTTGTGTAAACTTTATTTATTTAAGGGTGATAGCACAATTTTTGTGTTACCTATTTTTATGAATAAATAAATCCCCAAAATTTATGTTTAAAAATAAATATTTTAAAAAAATTTTTTAATTTCAGCAATACTTTCTGATGATTACCGACAATGAAATTTTTGGAAATTTTTTATTATTAATATTAATTAAAATATTACAAGTACATTTGGAAAAAAAATAGGTGATTTATAGCGTTATTTTATACTCACACATTTCAGATATTAAATTAAAAAAGACAGATTTAAATATCCATGAAGACATTAACCAAATATTCACCATAAATGTCTTTTTGAAACAGGGATGGTTATATATAAAAAATATTGATTAAATCCCATGTTTTTTTAACAAATGGAAAAAGCAATTTAAAAATCTTAAGAAAGGCATTAAATAACTATTAATTGAGATGTTGATATGCCTGTAAAACAAACCAAAACAAACAATAAATGATCGAATCAGTTTCTTGATGTAAAATGAACATCCATAAAAAAAACAAAAATTGAATAAAAACCGTAAAAAAATAATATGTTAAATTATAAAATATTACCAGCAATAAAAAATAAATCGGCATTAAATAATACATTGAGGTAAACATTTTAAAACAAACTAAACCAAACAACTAAAGGATTAAAATCAGTTTCTTGATGTAAAAATGAACATCCTTATACTCTATAATAAAATTATGATTTAAAATAAAAATTAATATTATGTTAAATTATAAAAAATTTTAAAAAGCAATAAAAAACTTTATATAATAAAAATAACCCATTGAGATTTTGATATGCCGTAAAACTTTTCATAATAAAAAAACAACAAAAGGATCGAATCAGTTTCTATATATAAAATTAATGAACATATAAAAATATATATATATATATATATATTTAAACCAAAATAATTTTATGTCAAATTACGCAAAAAATATTACCAGCAATTCTTTCTTTTTTCTTATTACATCTTTTAACCCATTAAGATGTTGATATGCCACGAAAAACAAACCAAACTAAACCAAATGGGCTATTTTAAAATATCTTTTTTTCCAAAATGAAAAAAAAATAAATAAATTGACAAACAAAAAAAAATTGATTTTAATATTTGTATTTGGATATAAATGAAAATTTGAAACGGAAAAAAAAAGAATATTAAAATTCATAGTTTTAAAAAAATTCAATCAAAATGACAGATTATTTCCTGTAAAAGGTTTCAGAAAAATTCTGAAGAGAATTGAACTAAATGCGAATGAAAAATGGATTATTTTTTTTTATTTCACAAAAAAATCTTCTTGTTGATGTTCATTTCGTTTCTGATTAAATGATTTATATGCAATTGGGAAAAATTTTTAAAGTCGTAATTATCTTTTAATATAACGTCTTATATATAAAGTGTGTTTATATTGTTTGTGTGTGTGTCCAAGCAACTCCTCCGCTCCCACTGGTCCGATTTCAATGATTCATAGCTCATTCAAAAGCCCTAGAAAAGTTAGGCGCAGGGAACGATTTTCGTTGAGCTCAGATTCAGGGTTGCCAGATTATGCGAGGTTAAAAATATATATTAATATATTATACTAGCCATTATCGTTGCTTTCATGGTTCAAGGGGAGTAACACTTATTTTCCTTTTGTATCCAAATTGCATTGTAATATTTTAAACTAGCTTAAAAAAATCGGACGGCATTTAAGGTAGATCCTGTGGAGGACTCTTGGTTTGGCCATCATCGCAATAGGTAGGGAGGAGTAAATGCGATAGACATCAATAAACTACAGAGGAACTCAAAATTGATATGTGCATTTAAATACTGAATTAATGTTTAAGTTTACCTTATAAAAGTTCAACGATAATTCTTCTGCTGCCACTTAATTTAAAGAGAGTTTGATGTATGTAGATCCTTATTTTCCATACAAACAGTTATTTTTTTATTTCATGGGTTACCGAACAGGGGACAATTTATAAGATAAAATTAATATAGCGCCTAGTAAAGAATATAAAAATTGATGAAATTCAAAAAATACGATACAGAAATACGCCTTCTACATTGCTGGTTTTATCAGAAAAATGTTCAGATTTTTTTTTTTTTTAAGATTTGAAACAGAAAAAGAAATCTTAAATTCCCCGGCTTAAAACAATCAAATATTAGATTATTAATTTAAAGTTATTTCTCAACGACTTGTGAAGATGCGAACAAATGTGCTTTAAAATGGATTATATTTTTTCTTCCTTGAAATCTTAAATTAGGTTTTCAAAAGTCAGGCACAATTGAGTTGAGGTTGAATTTACCACATATAAATATTTAAAATATATGTATATTATATTCTTTATTGTACAAAAATAGGTTCCTCAATGGATTCAAAAAAAAAAAAATGAGGCATAACATAAAAAAAATTCGAAGATTTTTAATAAAAAATCTTCAACAAAATTTTTATGTGATATGAATTTTTCAGAAAACAAACTATAACTTTTTGATTGTTAAATTATATTTTGATTTTTTTTTTCAGAAGAACGACAGAAATAATTTCAACAAAGAATAATTTCAATTAGAAAAAATTTCAACTCGGAACTAATTTCAATTCGATTTAAAAATCAAAGATTATCAAGAAAGTGAATTCTTAAAAATGCAAATGACTTTGGTTTTAATTTTTTAATTTAGGATTAAAAATCCTTAGTAGATAAGAGAATTCAGAGTTGAAATTAGTTCCAAGTTAAAATTAGTTCTGAGTTGAAATTAACTCTGCAACCCCTTTTAAGAACGTTTGAAATTTTTTGAAAGATTTTTTTTTTTCAGTGTTCAATATTAGTACAGAAAATTTTTGCGGTGAAAATACATTGATTTGGAAATTCTTGCAAAAAACAATTCAGTTCTTTTATTTTAATCTAAATATAACCCCTCATATCCGAACTTTGTAACCAATTTTTCTTTTCTTCCTCGATCTTGTTGTCATTAGAACACAATACTGAATAAAAACTATTATCCTCATCTTTGTTGTTCTTATCAAAACATTTTGGTCGTTGTGTCCTCCGGCCTTCCTCAGATATATATTACCCTGATAACCTACAGAGAATTTTCAACTGAACCCTTTATTTAATCTACGTGGGTGGAATTTTCTATTTCCATGACCCCATATCATAGGTAATATACGTTCATTTTCTAGTTCTTATTTTATAAATTGCCAAAACAAAAAGAAAACTCAAGATTTTGTCCTACGTGGGTCAATTTTGGTTAAGGGGATGTTTTTGTGACATATGGTTCCCTTTCACAGAGTAAATGTTTCTTCTAAAAAGGTATACTTGGACTTGTACAAGAACAAAACACATCCTGAAATTATTATAAAATAAAAACTAAACGAAATATCCAGAGATGATATTTAGTGGAAAAAGAATAATCGATTCCCGTTATTAAATCTTCAGTTTGAAATGACTGGAGGTTATCCGATCGACAAGCATCTGATGAAAGGCCTGGAGGATTTATCGACTTAATTTTCTTATAATAAATGTGAAAAAAATAAAGATAATAAGAATATATATATATATATATATATATATATATATATATTAATCCATTTAAGGGGTGACATCAGGCGATTTGGAGGGCGTCTTATATATATATATATATATATATATATATATAATATATATGTCGACTCTCCTGTCGAATTCGACGTATGAGAGTCAAGCAGATCAGTTCCCAGGAAACCGACAGCCCGACAACAGCACATGAGATTTGATTATAATGGTAAAGGTTTCGTACAGGACCATCCACACTTTTTGAAAGGCCGAATACAGAGCCTCAAGGTCCCCAAATGACCCTATGCAGGTTTTGAATTCAGAGTTGTCCTTCTCCTAGACCAGTTGCCATCCAAGTCTATAGAACCCAGTCTGTCCTGCTATTTTACCCATAGCTGGAAGGAGAAGAAGAGAATTCACACCTTCCCCAAGAATATTAGCACGTAAGTGAATGTAATAGATTCGATTGGAATCGATTACTCCACCGTGCCTCCTCCTCCTATATATATATATATATATATATATATATATATATATGAGAGAGAGAAAAAACCAAATACGGTTTATCAACTTTTTGTAGGTAATTTAAATAAATAATTTTCAGTTTAATAAGAATAATTCTTTATCACTTTTTTCGATAAAATAAAAAAATTAAAAATTTCTTTTTGATTTTTGTCTTTACCACTCACAAGTTTTCTACTATTTAACCCATAAATTGGGGAAGGAGAATATTCTCACGAAATTTTGAATTCGAATATTGGTTTTTCGATTTCATCTTCCGAAAAATTATTATCTTTTCCAAAGCTGCAAAATCAACTATTTATTTTCAGAAAAATAAATTCATCATATAAAGTTTTGTTTTGAGTTTTGATAAATGGAAAATTAATCAATTCAAAAAAATACCTGTATTATATATGAAAAATGTTTTTCATACTTGTTTAAAGCATTTGAGGGATTTTAAATTTTCAATTTTTTAAATAGAATATTTATAATTTGAAATTGTAAAGAAATAATATTCAAATTTTGGGGTGGTGTTTTTTTGTTTCACATGAATGAGATGCGTGTGTTTATGTGAATTTGTTTGTTGTTTTAACGTTCAGCAATTTGATACAGGTATATGTTGAATTTGTTGTGAGAATTAATCGAACTAAACGTAGACTTCTTTATTGATTTCTTATCTACTGTCATTATCAAAACACCAACAAAATTTTAGCTGTCATTTATGCATTAGATTCTAATAAAAAAAAGCAAAAAAATTATAATATATGTGCTTTCTCTACAGACAATATTTTCAAGGTAAAATACATACATCAACACATACATATCATATTGGTTTACATGTGAATACATCTATATATATATATATATATATATATATATATATATATATATATATATATATTATATATTGGGGTTTCTGGGTCATTATCTTTGTCATATATTAAGAACAGACAGATATTGTTGTAAACATTGGGGAAATATTATTTATAGAAAATAATTAAAGTCTTAAAACAATTAGTAATATTAAAAAAATTTGCAATAACAAATTACATTATTAAATACAAAGCTTGGAAGACATTATTACAAAAAAATGTTATTTTCTTGTTATACATAGGCATCGTTTGGATATTTGTCAATTATTTTTTTATCATTGGTTTTTATTTCTTTTTGATTGAACTCTGATCATTCAAGAAAAAATTCATCTTCATTCTTTTCAATAAACACCATTATAATATATATATATATATATATATATATATATATATATATATATATATATATTATTTATGCGTTTCACCCCAAGCAAGGCAGGAAGCCACTAGGAGGCAAGGGGTTACAGAAAATTTGGAGCAAGATCAGATAGGAGTGATAGAAGAAAGGATGAGGAGAAGGATAGTGGATAGATCAAGGCAACTGGAGATGTCGATTGACATTACATTTGAATAGCTGGAGATTATAGCTCTCAGGGAAACTGGAATAGGGAAGGGAGTTCCACAGGCGAGAGAGGGGCGAGACATGAAGCTATTGGAGTAGAAGAGACGGCTACATTTGGAGTTTCGACAGTGAAAGGGTGAGAGCGGGATGCCAGCCTCGTAGGGCGCTTGAATTCATGAAATCTGGGAACCAGTGAATGCAGCTCCATGGAGCAATTAAATTGAAAGTATTTGTAAAAAAACAGACAGAGAGACGGCGCGACTGTATCCGAGATACCAGATGAGATGCCAGAACAGGGCCAATTATATTGCATATCCGCCTCTGGAGCTATATCAATAAGATTGAGGCAAACAGAAGGGGCTCGAACCATATATGGCAGCAATATTAAATGCAAGGCGAATTGTTAAATTTGTAGATGCCAAAATCGATTCGGGGAGAAAATTTTCCTGCAGTGGCACAGGGAGCCAAACTTTCCTTGCGGAGGAAGATAACAATTTGTCCAATAAATAAAAGTCATTAAACAACCATCACAATTTAATATAAATATATATATATATATATATATAAAGGTATTTTAATTTCAAGATAATTTTGGTGTGTATAGTTGTAAGAATGTGTGTGTGTGGTGTGTGTGTGTTTGTGTGATAATTGTATAATAGTATCCCGGAACAAAAATATTACAATGTGACAAAGTGGAAAATTTATTAAAAGATGCGTTTCTGCAGAACTTCTTCATTCTAACATCATCTTAGGCGTACAAGTAAAACACACACACTTTATATATATATATATATATATATATATATATATATATATATATATATATATATATATATATAGAATAAAAAAAAAAAAAATAACAAGAATACTTAAGTTTCATGAAAAATGGATCTTCAGATTATAAATATATATATATATATATATATATATATATATATATATATATCTCCGTAATCTTTCATTATGGTATATATATATATATATATATATATATATATATATATATATATATATATATATAAACATTGCCGATGTATAAATTGTCGTCTAAATGACGAAAAAATGAAAATAACACTGACAGGTCATTTTAACGGATATATTTACCAAAATTACAAAAAATATCTTGATATACTAAAGATTAAATACATTCAATAAAATAACCATTCACTTCAATCATAGCCTTCAGGCGACTTCGGAATCTCTTGCAACTCTTCTGGACGGTTTCCTATTTTAAAACGGTGAATCATGTCATAATCCTTGGCTCCATTTCTTCTTTGTTGTTACAAGGTGTTTAACTGTGCCCTACACATAATTCTCAAAGGGATGCAGTCTGGGGAGTTAGATTGTATGGGGTGATGTAGTCGCGGAAATTGTCTGACAGCCATGACTGGATTCCCCTGCTTCCAGCAGCCACCCTCTTGACCTAAGGCAGCACTACCTACTTTATATTCTCTTTGTATATCTATCTGTCGATTGATCTGTCTGTCTACCTATGTATCTAATTTCCTTCTGTTCTTCTGTCTAATGAATCTAATATTAATTTTAATATTGTAATTGGTCGTCATAGGTTACGTAACAAGGTTTCTCTTACTGATTTGGTTTTTATTTAAAAAAACAAAAAAACTCTTTATTTCACAATCAACACCATAACCTGTTGAAACAAAATGGCGATTTTTAGCAATGTTATGATATAATATTTGAACATATATATATATATATGTGTGTGTGTGTGTGTGTGTGTGTGTGTGTGTGCGTGTGTGTGTGTGTGTGTGAAAATATATAGAAAATAGGAAGGAACTGGTTAGGTAAATAATCCAAAGTCCCTTAGTATTCCAAAACAAAAATTGAACAGAGCTTACTTTAACTCAATTTAATTCAAATAATTATATTGAAGTTTTAAGCTCTTATATTTTGAAAAACCCAACAACACTTATGTCGCGAATTGGAATCAGGTTTTTCAAATAAATAATATATATATATATATATATATATATATATATATATATATATATATATATGATAAATATTATCTTATTCTTTTTTAAATATCTATCTATCAATCTATCTAATCGCATTGTTTTTTATATCTATCTAAACTCTCTCTCTCTCTATATATATATATATATATATATATATATATATATATATATATATATATATATATTCTGGAGAAAAACAACATTGCATATGAGTTTAAATATCCTTTCGCAAATTGTGTCTATAAACAAAAAAATTAAGTACATATGTATGTTTATTTGACCATCAGAATATTATCAAGACGTCTTAAACTTCATTTATCGGATACATGTTCTGTGGCACAGTATGCAAGAACAAATCCCTATCCAACTTTACATTACGTCGAAGATTGTGTTTATAAACAGTAATTTGAACTTTGCTAAACATGAAGCTTCTTGCTAGCTAAATAGTATAGCACGTCAGATCAAATGATGCTTTCCGTATAGGAATACAGGTCCCATTCCTTTTGGAGATCGCATAATTTCTACGAAATTTTTCCAATATTCAAGCCGGAAAATGTAATTAATATTATTTAATTAAAAACACAACATTTTACATTAAATTGTGTCTATAAAAATGACATAATTATAACATTATCAATACAACATGACAAAGACGATGTACATAAGAACAAGACTTATCCAAACAAATAACTGAAAGTTTTATAAGATCAGTTCTTATGTACATCCACTTTGTCATGTTGTATTGATAATGTTATAATTTATGAATATGTCCTGAGGATGGTTTATTAGACCGAAACGTCCGACGTTGACATATTAACATTAAAAGCATAATTGTATATAAGGATTTTTTTTGTTTTTTTCCATATATTTTTTTCTTCATACTGTCGGATCTATATCCATATATTTTTTTTATATATATATATATATATATATATATATATATATATATATATATATACTCTCTGTGTGTGCATATACATATATATACTCTCTGTGTGTGCACATATATATATATATATATATACAAGAGTGTCAATTGTTTCTGGATATTCATCTTACTAATTAACCCATAGTTGGGAGATAAGGTTATGAAGATAAGGGTATTTGCACGTTAGGGAATATAACGAACCCAACGGGAAATGGAAATGGGCTCTTTGTTGAGTTTAATGAAGATATGTGTTCTCCATTGTGTTGTAGCATATCTGCGAACGATAATGGGTATGTCGCCATTCATATAAATACAGTAGTAAATACTGTATGTTGGTCTGTAGATGGAGATTCATTCTGGAATTTACTTGACTCAAACTAACAGTTTATGAAGATTAGCATCTTGAACGAATCTTATATGTGGCTGTTCAATGTCTATAATTGTTATTGTAATATATACCAACACTATGGTCCGGAATATGTTTGGAATAAATTCCATGCAATTTCCTCATGTTAAAAGTTTCTTTATTTTCCAGTGTGTATAACATGTAATCTGTGATTGAGGGTTTTAGATTCAGTGGGGTGTCAATAAAACAAATTCAAGAACAAAACTGGTCAAATTGTTTCTGGATGAAATCACAGGTCCTTTGAAAATCATTTTCTCAAAAACTTTACAATTTCTATATTAATATTATAATATTTGGGAAAAGCTACAGCTGAATAATACTGATGTATATATATATATTATATATATATAATGATATATATAAGTCATAAATAGTTCTTAAATTTCTACATGAAATAATAGGAGAGAAAAAGGTCTAAAAAAAAAAACCCTAAAAAAACAGACACATATTGATATTAAAAAAAAAATTTAATTATAAGAAATTATACAGGGTAAAAATAATTCCTTGTAATTATATCTTTTGCATCATTAACTTACTTTTTATCATTTCAAATGGAAAGGATTTTTTGAATTTAAACAGGGGTTTGAAATATAACTGAAATTTTTATACAACTGATATTAGGAGGATTGAAGAAAGGACAAAAGATTAATGGGATTCAAAGAAGATAGATGATTTTTTTGATCATGCATTTAAATTTTAAAATTGTATTTATATATATAAGTAAATATAAATATATATATATATATAAGTATAGAAAAACTGTAAAAAATGAAGTTGTGGTTGCATACAACTAGTTCAACAGAAAAACTAGTAGCACGCTTTAATTTCATGTAGTATGGGGCATATATATAAATAATATATATATATATATATATATATATATAAAATATTTGTAGAAAAGATAAAGAGAAGCCATACCAGGCAATCAGTGAGAAAGTGTTGTAAGTCAAGAAAAATTACATTTTAGATCATTCTTTGGATTTTGTCAAGAATCTTGAGATGAATAGCAGGGATTCCAGTAACCAGATATAGCAGCAGTATTATTAATTGGGCAAATTTAAATTTGTTGGATGCAAAATGGACTCAAGAAAATTTAAGAAACTTTTATATATATACATATATATATTTATATATATATATATATAATCACTCCATTTCTAGTCAGTTGAAAATGAGGACAAGAAAGCACAGTGTGAAGAGACAGGACTCAGACAGAGAGAGACAGAATATGGTGGTTAAATGAGAGCAGTTTAGTTTTAGAGATTTAAATTTACAAATTCAATGGAATAAAACATGACCAAATTTACTTTGTCAGCTCTTTTGGATTAAATATATTATATATATATATATATATATATATATATATATAAATATATATATATATATATATATATCAGGAAGATATTGATGAAGTTTAGAAACAGCATAGGACCCAGGGCAGAGTCTAACTCTTTAATAACTAGGTTCCATTTGAAAAATCTATTTTTCCAATATTTTAAAAAAAAAAAAAAACAAATTTTATTTCATAATTTGATAGGAATCATTAAATTAATTCAAATGTTATTTTGGGTTCAAATATCTTTTCCTTACTGTCTCAGTCCTTTTCCCAAACCAATCAAATGTATTCAAACTTTTCTGCATATTGCCATTCTTTGAAGATGTTATTATCAACTTTGATATACATATTCAGTGATCATGTTATCACATCAGTATAGACCTGATAAAATATATAAATATATATTGTATAAGAGTAAAATGTGTGTGTGTACAATGCTAAATATTTATATATATATATGATTATATATATATAAATATATATATATAATATATAAAGAGACTAATAAGGCAATAGTTTAGGGTGAGATGGTTCTATAAGAGTTTTCTGGTAAAAATCATGTGATTTTACCAGAGGAGGTTACGTGTTGAATACAATTTAGCAGGAAGTATATACGAGGAGATTGAAGTTTTTGAAGGAATATGAAGCCAGTTCAGGGGAGCATATACTTTACAATGATAGCTGGATATTCTGAATGTTCTTAAATAAAATTCGTGGGTGTCTGGATTAGTTAGGAAATGCTGAGAATGAAACCAGTGATCATTTTTATGCATGATATCTAATATGTCCCTCCATATTATTGGGAAATTAGTGTATGGGTATTCAAGATGAGTCAATATACCTGTTGAAAGAAAATTTCCAAAACTCATTCAAAAATCTGTTGAAAATATAAAATTTACTTCCAAAGTGATTCTTAGATTTCATGATGATTTGCTGTTGTCAATACATAAATAGCCTAAAACAATGTCTAATTTTTAACTAAAGAAAAATTATTTTTAATTATTATAAGCAAACACTAACTTAGTTATTTGAGAACATGCTTGTACTCAAAGAACAAAGACAATTCTGCAATCAATATGTATATATATATATATATATATATATATATATTATATAGGGCTATAGTATATGAGCATTCAGGTGAGAACCAGTTTTTGAACAAATTTATTGGTATTTCTGTGATGGAATACTTCTTGATGACAGCTTTCATGCAGTTAGGATACCTCAATATATATATATTATTGAATATATATATATATATATATAAAAACTTAATCCAATGGGCTGAGGACTTTTAAAAAGGAAATTCTTGACAACTAACCCAATCTGCTTTTTGATAACAGAAAGGTATTCCTGTTGAAAATCAGGTTCTTTGCTAATTAGGATTTTAAATATATATATATTTATATATATATATATATATATTTTTTGTATAAAAGGGCAGATTGCTTTTTAAAATTTAATCATAAACTTTGAAACAAAAGAAATGGACATTATTAGATATCCCAAAGAGAGGATAATAACCAGGAATTGAGAATTTAGAGGAAGGGACATTGAATTTATGATTTTGCTTGAGAACTAGGATGGAAAATTTCTTGAAAAACAAATTCCTGAACTGCAGAAGTTGGTATTGAACGACAAATACTGAAAAACAACCCTATCAAGTGTCTTTTGTTTCACGTTCAGATTTAGATATTATTTTGTTGGTTGTTTATTAAACATCACAAATATTTGGTAAGAATAAGGTCCAAACATATTTATTAAATTCAATCTTATGTGACATATAAAATTGGTGCAGAAAAATAATGTATTAAAGAACAATATTTTAATATCAAGAGATGAATGCAGGTGGTGACAACGTTTGGTAAAAAAAAAAAGCCATTCCCCATCACTATAGATAGAAATATCTAAAATTTTACAGAAAGTTTTAAAAAAAACAAAAAAAGTAGCAAAAAACAAACTTTCTTGAAAACAGTTGATAGATTTCAACGACCGTTTCTCGAATATATAGGACATTTGATTTGACAGACACTACCACTAATTTGACCTAAAAAAAGGAAAGGAACCAGCAAAAGAATTGTAATAAAGAAAAAAAAGGACGGTACCATTTCAGCTGTCGTTATATATATATATATATAGGATTATATATATATATATATATATATATATATATAAAAAAAAAAAAAAAAAAAGAAAATTTTCTATTAGTTTATAATTTATTTCACCAGAAATATCCATTAAGAATTAAAAGTGGCAGATCATCAGATAACCGCTGAAAATCATTCAAAAACAGTTACGGATTACCAGGTTTTCCATTTAAGTATATATATATATAGAATATAAATTATATTATATATATTTATGGAGAATCAATATATATATATATATAGAAATTATTTTTATTTATGTTTTAAAGAAATTTGTTTCAAGAAATCAGACAACTGAATAATTATTTGAATTTGATTTTTTGTTTTTGTAAGAATAAATTTAAATTTTATTATTTCACCTATTTTTCACTTTAGAAGATATAACTGAGGCCTAGAAAATTTTTATCTTGTTGCGTAAAATATATATTAAATGTTGTTTACCAGTCAACGACGACATCAATTTTAAAGAAATATGAAATGTCCAAAAAAATTTTTTTCTTTTTGTTAATTTGCCATTTTTCATGTTTCAAACTCAGAAAAAATGTTTGATCTTGTTTTTTTGGCATATTAACCTCTATATGTTATTTAACACTGAAATCTAAATATTTTGAATACAATATATATATATATATATATACAGATAAAATGTATTGCTGGTCATTTTATTTAAAAATGTAATGTTTGTAATTTTACTATAAATAGGTTTTGTTGGTAAATTTATATAAAAATGTATTATGGTATATTTACTATAAAAATATATTATATATATATATATAGTATTTATATTGATTTAAAGTTCACTATTTGCCCATTCTTTGGGTTTTTTAAAATATCCAGGTCAAGGTGGATCTGGGAGTAACAGCAATTAAGAGCTGGTTCCATGCTCCTCAGCTTTTCCCCATCAGATTTGAATTGCTAAGATGATAGCACTCTGAAATCAACACTGATTCATTACGAAATACTTATCAAAGTTGAATCTAGAAAAAGAAATTTATTGTTTATATATATGTTCCTCCATATATATATACTGAATTTTGAACTATTCTTATATATATATATATGACTGTTATATGATATGGTCAAACATGGTAATATCAAATGTTTTTGTCTTCTTTTTTATTATGGAAATTTATTTTTGCTGTCTCTCCAAAATTGACTTTAAAGAATTATTTTCTTTTTTTTAAATTAGTTATTTTAAAATCAAAGGTGTGCTGTTTTCTTTTTACGAAGTTCTGGTTGCTTTCGTAGAAATCTCTTTTATGTTCGTTTTCTAAATTTACTTTCCTCATGATGTCTCCGAAATTTTAACTCTTTTTACATTTGTCTGCCTCGGGGTTCTTGATAGGCTCCAGAGGCGGATAGGCAATGTAGTTGTCCCTGCCCTGGCGTCTCGTCTACAGTCACTTTCTCACAGACGCGCCGTCGCCTCCCTCTGTCTGTTCTACAAATACTTTCATGGAAATTGCTCCGAGGAGCTGCATTCGCTGGTTCCCAGACGTCATGAGTTCCAGCGCCATACGAGGCTGGCATCCCGCTCTCACCCCTTCACTGTCGAAACTCCTAAATGTAGCCGTCTCTTCTACTCTAATAGCTTCATGTCTCGCACCTCTCGCCTGTTGAACTCTCTTCCCTTCTCCTGTCTCCCTGTGAGCTATAATCTCCAGCTACTCAAGTGTAATGTCAATCGACATCTCCAGTTGCCTTGATCTATCCACTACCCTTCTCCTCATCCTTTTTTCTATCACTCCTATCTGATTTTGCTCTAAACTTTCTGTAACCCCTTTCGTCCTAGTGGCTTCCCGCCTTGCCTGGGGTGAAATGCTTAAAAAAAAAAAAAATAAAAAATAAAAACATTATTTGATAAGTACCGACATCTGAATTGGTCTTGGATTTATTTTTCTTCCTAAATATATCTCCGGTTGTCTTGGACGTGGTGGTAAAGATCCTAGTATTAGGGATAAAATATTTAAAAAAATAGATATTCAATACGTAGAAAGGATTGTTCTCTTATTATTAAAAAAAAAAAAAAAAAAAAAACGCAGTTAAGCTTTGCATAATTTAATTTTTTGGTCTGTATGAAAATGATTCTGATTTTTTTTTTCTACTTCCTTTTATAAGAAAAAAATGGTTCATGTTTCCTATTCATGATTAAACCCAGACAACACAGCAGTAATACACCAATAATGATAGTAATATTCTAAAAATGTCATCGTATAATCGACTTTCCTCCTGTTGGAACTAAAAACCTTATTAGAAACGCCAGAGAGAACACCGGCCGAGAGATAATGAAAAAACAACATAGGTTTTAGAATAATGACTTTGTTTTGTTTCGAGACAGCCGACAACTCAAAGAACTTTGGCGATCGAATCAGCCGAAACAGAATAATCAAAGAAAAGATGTTAATCCAAATAATTCGATATATAATAAGTTACGTTTATTCACATGTTTGCAAGAAAAGACAAAAAAAAAATCACCTCCCTATGGCGAACGATAGCTATTGCCAAGCCTTGTGTATTTTAAATAATTCTTGTCAAGATCTCGCGTATTAACGCGAAAAGTCTCAAACTTTCGCAACAAAATAGAAAGCCTTTAAATTTTTAATCAGTCTCGAAAAAATGTTTTGTTTTGTTTTTATTTATTTGCTTTGTTTGTTTCTCTTGTATTTTCTCTCTGTTTGTTTTAAAAATATTTTCCGCCATTTTGACAAGGCATTTCACCACCTCTTTATGGATAGTGCAGCAAATTAATACACGATATTTTGTTTTCATATTTTTGTATCATATTATTTAGAGAAACGTTTAAATTAGATATTTACTCAAAGGGGAAAAGTCAGATGTTCTTTTTGAAGCGAGCCATGATCGAAAATAATATATAATTTGATTAGGTCGTCAAAACCGAATTACAGACAATAATATTCATAAAACAAAAGACCTTTCTTGGAAAAGGTTCTTTTTTGTTTTGTTGTTGTTTTGGTTTTTCTTTTTGTGTGTGTGTGAGGTGGGTATGTTGTGTTTAATCACTTGTGCGCATGCGTTTAACTAATTTCCTGTAGATATTCACATTACTCGGATATTAATGATGACAGTCAGAATCATTATAGGACCAGTCTTGGTTATAGTGTGCATGCGTCTTCTCCAAATAGAAAAACAAGTCAGGTAATAAAAAAAAGATTAGGCGATTGTTTGACGAAGCTTCAGAAAGAGAAGCGTAGACCAAAAATTTTCTCTTTTTTTACCGACGACGAAAATAAAAAAAATATATAGAGGCTAAAGTTTAATAAGACAGTAAGTCATCGTTTTCGATATTGTAGTCTACAGTATTGAATTGAAATCGTAAATTTGTAAAATGATTAAAAAATTATTCCCATTTTTGTCACCCATAAAATTATGTTTCGGCCGATGCGTTTTAGGCTACTTTATTTTTGGAATTTTTAGATGAGTTATTATTATTATTATTCGACAAATAGTTCCCATTAATATACTCTTCTTTGCTCAGAAAAGAAGAAGATTGAATCTTATGAAGAAAGAAAAGAAGAAAGAAAGGAAGGAACGAAGAAAGGAAGAAAAAGAGAGAGAGAAAGAAGTAGGTACAGGAAAAAGAAGAAGAAAGGAAGATGAATGAATGAATGAACATATGAATGAATTTTGATGGATAAAAGGTAGAAAAGAAAAAGAAAAATAGAAACATGAATGAAGAAATAAAAATATAATGATTCCGAGAAGACGGGGAAGGAAGGAAGGAAGGAAGGGGAGGAAGGAAGGAAGGAAAGAAGGAAGGAAGGAAGGGGGAGGAAGGAAGGAAGGAAGGGGGAGGAAGGAAGGGGAAGGAAGGAAGGAAGGGAGAAATGAAAGGAAGGAAGGAAGGGAGGGAGGAAGGGGGAGGAAGGAAGGAAGGGAGGAAGGGGAAGGAAGGAAGGGATTAAAGAAGGAATGAATGATAAATAACCAATATTCTCCTCGTGACAAACAAGCTGATATAGGCAAACCTCGTATCCATTATTGGTTATGTAATCCAGGGTTAAAAGCTGAAACTGAAGGTTTTATTCTTGCTGCACAAGACCAATTCTTGCTAACTAGAAATTACCAAGCAAGCATAATAAAATATTGAAAGGTCCTGTGATAAGTATCCAGAAACAATTGACCGTTTTGTATCGGGTTGCGCGTTATTGGCACCCACTGAATCTAAAACTCGGCACAGATTGGGTCAATATTTGCACTGGAAAATCTGAAACTTTTACCGGAAGGAAATTGCATGGAATTTATATGAACATCAGCCGGACCCAATGACAGATATATTACCTATAACAATTATAGACATTGACTGCCCTTCGACATAGCCTCGTCTGGGGATCCTCTCTGCCATAAGTCAGATTGTTTGACTACCACAGTTGGAGACAAATCTCCAACTGCAGACCAATCATGCAAAGTCTTTTACTAAGTTTTACTGTATTTATATGTTTTTTTTTGGCGACATACCCATTATCGTTCGCAGATATGCTACAACACAATGGGAACACATATCTTCATTAAACTCAACAAAGAGCCCATTTCCAGTTCCCATAGGGTTCTTTATGTTCACTAACGTGCAAATACCCTTGGGAAATGTAAGAATCCACCACTTCCTCTCCAACTATGGGTTAATTAGTAAGACTTTTATAACTAAACCATTATTTTTTTTTTTTTAATTTTTAATATCTAAAAAAAATATTGTTTTAAATAATCTGCAAAAGGTTGATAGGCCTTAAAAAAAAACGAATCAATCAACGTAAACTCAAGTGGAAAACCCAAGTTTTGCTGTACCAGTCTGCATCTGTCTCTTTTAAAGGCTAAACCGCGGATACGGAAAGTCATGTATGCGCATATGCTTCTGTAGATAAATTAAAATGTATGAAGATATAGAAAATGAAAACGAAAAAAAAAAGGCTCCTTCGCAAGGATATTCGCCAAAAAAAAAAGAAAAAAAAAAGATATATTACGTATAAACATATCATCAAAATAATTAAAAAAAAGTCTTTCATTTGGAATGATCGAAGAAAAAATAGTTTTACTTCTTTATTATCTTTTGGCTTTCATTCTTACTCTCATTTTTTTTTTTTTTTTTTTTTTTTTCTTTATCGGATATTCTTTCACAGTTTCATTTATCCTTCATTTTTACCAACTCATCATATATCAACATCGGCTAAATATTCCCGCCGTTCGAAAAGATGACGCGTTCACATACCTCTATCTGAGTTCGCCATGTTTACGGGGAAGTTTCAAACCAGTCTTTTGCCATTCGTCTGCCTATATCTTTCTCTTTTATTTTTTATTTTTTTGTATTATTAGTGTTTTTTTTTTCTTTTTCTTTTATCTTTTTACATTATTCTCTTCGTTCTTTTTTTTTATTTTTGTTTTTTAATATTTTATGATTAATAATCCGGAAGTTTTGTTTTCTCTTTCATCCATTTTGTATTTAATCCCTTCCTGTTTTCGATGTAATCCTGCCAGTTGGTATCAAATGCTTTTCTTCTGTTGCTTTCCAGTTGTCTTTTGTTTGTATAATTTACTTACTCAATTCATTTCTTTTTTTTTCTTTTCTTTTCACTTCTTCTGCTGCTATTTCAATATCATCATAATAGTTTCCAATCATCTTAAGTTCGGCCATTCTTCTTCTTCTTCTTCTTCTTCTTCTTCTTCTTCTTCTTCTTCTTCTTCTTCTTTATAGTGTGTTGGTGCATAATTATCGGGCGTTTTTTTTTTTTTGGCGAGTTATCTCTTAATAAAAATAACTGTTTTGTTTACTTTTTTTTAATAAAAATATTATTTTATTTTTCAGGTTATAAAAATGCGTGTCGATAATCATATGCTCCGGAATAATCATTTAAAAATGGTATTGTTGAATTGATATGTTATTTTCTTCATAATAAATATTGTTTAAAAAACACCTGATAATTATGCACCAACCCAATACTACTACTACTATTATTATTATTATTATTACTACTATTACTACTAATGTTGTTATCATCCTCATCCTGGTTCCCGTATTTTCCCGTTTTGCGATGAACGCTGTTCTCACAGTGAGGGCCCGTAATTTGAGCGCCTCTTGGGCCTGAAGCTCAACCCGGAGCTCAAGTGGAACTCGTCCATATAGTCTATCGCTAAAGATTCAAGAAAAATGGCTGGTTTCCTGTACCACTCCAGTAAGTACCCGACTCCTCCTGAAAAATTTTAAAGATCCATTTCAGGCTTAAAATAGAGTAACGGCGTCATATATGGACTGGAACTGCCCAGTCTTACCATTCCAGCCTTGATAGAGTCCAAAAGCGTCTCCGCATCCTTGTGGGTGATGAATTATTTTCCACCTTCCAAACACTTTCATATAGACGAAACGCCGCAAGTTTCTCACTGCTCTGTCGCTATTTTCATGGAAGGTGTTCAGACAAAGTACATTCCTTATTTCCACCAATTCTAACCTTCACGACTCAAATCCACAATGCCTCGCAGTAATTTAGCGAACTACCATCTGTCCTCTTCGTATTCCTTTGGTGAGGTGCAAGTTCCACTCGAGCAGATTCCTCCCACATTCGCCCCCCCCCTTGTGTAACTGCCAAGAGGCTGCTTCCCCGATCACTACGAATCTAACCTGTTCACGACTAGGGTTAATCGATATATTTTCGATATATTCCCATAAACTGTGCTTCTTAATCTGTAACCCTCTACCTCAAGTGGTTCTTGTGCCTTTTACAGCGTAAATATCAGATTAATAATAATAATGATATTTTTTTATCATTATTATTATTATTATTATTATTATTATTATTATTATTATTGTTATTGTTGTTTTTGTTTCAATTTTTTTTACTTTTTCATTCCTTTTTACGTGTATTTTTACGGACTTTCTTTTACTTTCTTCTCTCCATTTCTTCTCCTTCTTCTTCTTCTTCTTCTTCTTCTTCTTCTTCTTCCCAATATTATTATTATTATTATTATTATTATTATTATTATTATTGTTATTATTATTATTATTATTATTACCAATTTTCGTATTATTTTTTATTTCTTTTTATTAGTATCATTTATGGTCTTTTTTCACCGCTTCCTTCTTCTTCTTCTTTTTCTTCTTCTTTTTCTTCTTCTTCTTCTTATTTACATTATTATTATTATTATTATTATTATTATTATTTTTGTTGTTTTTGTTGTTGTTGCTATTATTATTATTATTATTATTATTATTATTATTATTAATCATAATAATAATAATACTCCACTTCCTTTCTTTTTGAAATCATTTCCTTAACTGCTTCCTTCATTCTTACTTTTTCCTCTTTTGAGCTTTCTTCTCACCTCCTTTTTCTTTTATTCACCATCTTCTTATTACCGTCCTCCTTTTCTTACTCTTTTCCTTCTTTCTCTTTTTATTTTTTCCGATTTCTCGCCATTTTCCTTCTTTTCTTTTTCCTTCTTTTCTTTTTCTTTCTTTCCTTCACCTTATTCACCATCATCATCCTCACCATATATTAGTTATTTTTCTTCCTTGTCATTTTTCTTCTCGCTTTCTTTTTCCCCATCATCATCATCATCATCATCATTATTATTATTATTATTATTATTTCCTGCTGTCTTATCTATGTTTCTTCTTCATATTTTCATTCATTTTTGCCCTATTTCCCTCATCGTATCCTTCTTTTCTTCCCTTTTACTTTACCCTTTTTTTTTCCTTTTTGTTTTCTTTTTTTCCTTCGCGTCTTCTTCTTTACGTCCTCCTTTTATTCTTCTTTTTTTTTCCTATATCTTCTTCATCATCTTCTTCTCCACAATTTTTTGGTATACTTTTAATCTTTCTTCTTCTTCTTCTTCTTCTTCTTCTTCTTCTTCTTCTTCTTCTTCTTCTTTGTAATTTCTTGCTATTCTTATAATCTTTCTTAATTTAAGCAGACGTATTAAAAATATGTTTTAAGTTTTTTCATTTCCTTCATATCTCCTCTCTCTCTATCTATCTATCAATCTATACATATATATATATATATATATATATATATATATATATATATATATATATATATATCTTCTATCTTTCCTTCCTCAAATCATTATCTTGTTTTCGCTTTCGAGTGACACGCTATCATCCCTGCCCAACTCACCCCACCATTCCGTATTATCCATCTCCCCGCCACCAATATTGCTTGATTCTTCGTCTACCAGTTATTTTCACATCGGACCGTCGGAAAACAGAGAGAAAACGTGGCCGGTTGGGGCGAAAAGAGAAGTTCATCATTGGCTTAGTATACATTCTGACAATGATTTCCCTAGACTCTTTTTTCTTTATTAATTGCCCACCATCTATTGCAACGGCCCCACCCCCGCCGCATCGCCTGTGTTTTCACCTTCTCTCATCTCCCCACCAGCCCTCTACCGGGTGCCGCCATATTTATCCATTCCTGGAGTCACCTCTTCTCGCTTCCCCCATCTTTACATTTACCTCTTTTGGTTGCTTCAATACTGTTATCAGCGTTCCAGCACTGTCATACGGTACGTGTATTCAGGAAAGGGAAGAAGAATTAGTCTTGGAGAAAGTAAAGAAGGAAGAATTAGTCTTGGGGAAATTAAAAAAAAGAAGAATTAGTCTTGGAGAAAGTAAACAAGAAAGAATTAATCTTCGGGATAGAAAAGGAGAAATTAGTCGATGAGAAAATAAAGAAGGAAGAATTAGTCTTGGGGAAAGTGAAGAAGGAATAAAGAAGGAATAATTAGTGCTGGAGAATGCAAAGAAGGAATAATTTATCTTGGGAAAAGTAAAGAAGGAAGAATTAGTCTTGGAGAAAGTAAAGAAGGAAGAATTAGTCTTGGGGAAATTAAAAAAAAGAAGAATTAGTCTTGGAGAAAGTAAACAAGAAAGAATTAATCTTCGGGAAAGAAAAGAAGAAGAAATTAGTCGTTGAGAAAATAAAGAAGGAAGAATTAGTCTTAGGGAAAGTGAAGAAGGAATAAAGAAGGAATAATTAGTGCTGGAGAATGCAAAGAATGAATAATTTATCTTGGGAAAAGTAAAGAAGGAAGAATTAGTCTTGGAGAAAGTAAAAAAGAAAGAATTAGTAAAGAAGGGAGAATTACTCTTGGTGGAAATCAAAATGGAAGAATTAGTCTTGGGAAAAATAAAGATGAAGAATTAGTCTTGGAAAAAATAAAGAAGCAAGAATTAGTCTTGGAGAATGTAAATAAGGAAGAATTAGTCTTGGAGAATGTAAATAAGGAATAATTAGTCTTGGAGAATGTAAATAAGGAAGAATTAGTCTTGGAGAATGCAAAGAAGGAAGAATTAATCTTCGGGAAAGTAAAAAAAGTAGTATTAGTATTTGATAAAATAAAGAAGGAAAAATTAGTCTTTGATAAAATAAAGAAGGAATAATTAGTCTTGGAGAATGTAAATAAGGAAGAATTAGACTTGGAGAATGTAAAGTAGGAATAATTAGCCTTGGAGAATGTAAAAAAGGAAGAATTAGTTTTGGAGAATGTAAAGAAAGAATAATTAGTCTTGGTGGAAATAAAGAAGAAAGAATTAGTCATGGGAAAAACAAAGAAAGTAAAATTAGTCTTGGATAAAGAAAATCAGGGAGAATTTGAGAAGGAATGAAGTGGAAGAAGAAAAGCAAAAGTATTAGAATGAATGAAAAGAGAAAGGACAGAGAATGAATGAAGTAGGGTGAAGAAGAAAAACAACAACAAGAAAAGAAAGAAAACGAAAGAATTATGGATGAAGGATGGTGAAGAAGAGGAACAAAAAGAAAGAAAGTGAAGAAATGCGTGAATGAAGTCAGGTGAAGAGGAAAAAGAAAGGAAACGAAAGATTATGAATGAAGTAGAGTGAAAAGAAAGAAAGAAAACGAATGAATTATGAATGAAGTAGGGTTAAGTAGAAGAAGAAGAAGAAGATAAGAAGAAGAAGAAAAGAAGAAGATAAGAAGAAGAAGAAGAAGAGAAGAAGAAGAAAAAGAAGATAAGAAGAAGAAGAAGAAGAAGAAGAAGAAGAAGATAAGAAGAAGAAGAAGAAGAAGAGAAGAAGAAAAAGAAGAAGATAAGAAGAAGAAGAAGAGAAGAAGAAGAAGAAGATAAGAAGAAGAAGATAAGAAGAAGAAGAAGAAGAAGATAAGAAGAAGAAGAAGAAGAAGAAGATAAGAAGAAGAAGAAGAAGAAGAGAAGAAGAAGAAGAAGAAGAAGAAGAAGAAGAAGAAGAAGAGAAGAAGAAGAAGAAGAAGAAGATAACAACAAGAAGACAACAACAAGAAGAAGAAGATGACGACTCAATCAATCAATCAATGGCGAAGGTGAAAAGTTAGAGAAAATATAACTGCAAGAAGATGAAAACAATTGATTGGCCTTATAAATGTAGAAATAAATGAAACGACACATGAATAAAAAAAAATGAAGGAAGAAATACATTCATTCAGAGAAAAAGAAGAAGAAGAAGAAGAGGAAGGTGTTTCTTTATTGTTTATGATTGCTAGCAAAGATCCTACCACCCGGCGCGGTGCATGCATAATCTATTCCCGTTCTGTTTCTGTCATCTCATCATTGTTGCCGTATCAAAGTCAGTAATTAGAAATATTTTGTCCAATATTTCTGCTCATTGTTTACGACGCTACCGATAGAAAAAAAATATCAAGAGAAATAAAGAAGAAAAGAAAAGAGCGAATAGCAAGAGAAAAAAAAATGAAAGAAAAGAAGTAACACGAATTTCGTGAAAAAGAAAGAAACGAAAAGAAAAGAAAGAATGGGATTTGAAAAATAAAAAAGCAAAATAAAAATGTTATAAAAAATCCAAAGCAAATAAAAGTTAGTGGAAAAAAATGAAAAAAATAGAATCAAATAAAAAAACAATGAAAACGAAAATGACAAAAAAAAAAAGAATGGACAGAGAGAGAGAGAGAGAGAGAGAGAGAGAGAGAGAGAGAGAGAGATTAATTGACTGAGATAGATAGATAGATAGATAGATAGATAGATAGATAGATAGATAGATATGAAAAGACTGGAATAAGTTAGATAGATACATAGATAGATAGATATTAACTAATTGGGATAGATAGATAGATAGATAGATAGATAGATAGATAGATAGATAGATATGAAAAGACTAGAATAAGATAGATAGATAGATAGATAGATAGATAGATAGATAGATAGATATGAAAAGACTGGAATAAGATAGATAGATAGATAGATAGATAGATAGATAGATAGATAGATAGATAGATATGAAAAGACTGGAATAAGATAGAGATAGATAGATAGATAGATAGATAGATAGATATGAAAAGACTGGAATAAGATAGATAGATAGATAGATAGATAGATAGATAGATAGATATGAACAAATTGTGAAAAAATAGACAAATCTGTGTTTTTCTTGTGGTGGGGTACGGTATATCAACCTCAATGGGTTGTTTAATACTGACAAACTTTATTTAATTTTTTTTTTTCCTTCAAAATCTATTTCTGGTAATATTTTTTTCAGAAAAAATGAAAAGTTTGTTTTTTTTTAATGTATAGCTGGTAATATTATTTTTTTTCAAAAATGTATTGCTGGTAATAATTGTTTCCTTCAAAAATTTATCGCTGGTAATAATTGTTTACTAAGTATTTCTGGTATTAAAACCTATTTTTTCGCATTTATAATGCTTTTTACCTCAGTTTCAGGGATAACTATTTGCCCATAGCTGGGACCCCAACAGGTGTTACCACCCCGGGTCAGGGTGGAGCTGGGAACACCAGCAATTAAGAGGTGGTTCCACGCTCCTCAATATCTCCTGATCAAAGGTCCTGCTGTCGGACGTAGTTTATCGTCATACCCAGGACGCGGATGTAATTTATCGCCTTACCCAGGGCGGGATAGATAGATATAGATAGATAGATAGATAGATAGATAGATAGATAGAGAGAGAGAGAGAGAGAGAGAGAAAGTGAGAGAGAGATGAAAATACTGGGATAAGAAAGAAAGAAAGTATGTTTGTTTCTTTGTTTGTTTGTCTCTTTGTTTCTAACAAAGAACGAAAGAAACAAACAAACAAACAAACAAAGACAAGTAGACATTTGTTGCAGACAAATAAATGATTGCACAAATAAAGTAGCCGTGATTCGAAAGATGAAAAGTGGGATAACCGAAGCAGGAGAGAAAGAAAAGAAACAAAAAGGATTACGAGAACGAGATGTTTATGTGTGATGTGGGATTTTATATCAATAACTTTGTAGTTTTTCAGTCGGCTAAGGTGAATTTGACCTCAATATTTTCAATGTATAATATTCTATTTATTTCCTGAACTATGCCGCGTTGGTTTAAGTACATTAACAAACAATGGTTGAGGTAGAAGCAGCAGCTCAGATAGAAAGATAAAAAATAAATTTTAAAAATTGCATAATTGGGAGAATCATGTTGTCCAGAATTAAATTCTATGTACGAAAGTATTTATAAAAAAGACCCAGGGAAGCTACGTTACGGCGATGGGAAAGGTAATTTCAAAAATTATTGTTTGAATCAAAAGTTTTAGAAAAAAAATCAATCGAGAGTAGCAGTGCCAAAGTGACTGAAGCCGAGATGCCAAGCCAGGACGAATAACATTGCAGATTCTCCTTTGGTTTTATCAAGCACGGATCATTGAGAAATGTGCGCAAGAGCAGCTGTGATTGGATCCTAATAGATATGGGCGTAGCGAGGTTTGACGCACGGTGACCGTTAATATTAAAGTATAACTCAAGAATTTAATGTTAATATAAAACAGTATATAATTACAACCACAAATAAATAATCAACAAGAATAAAGAAGTAAAAGTCAACCATAGATAATTAACCATTTCAGTGAATACCTTGTTAGTAGCGCGGTTCGGCTTAACGTCCGAAAATCCTAGATCAAAACCCAAATCATCGACGCACAATAATTCACACTAATTCGACTGGATAGTTCCACTCAATACTCACACAATAATCACTGCAGTCAGTAGCCTGACACTGCTATTTATACACCTGGCGGAAAACATATATTCATAAGTCCAGAATCTCACGCTCGAACGTCGGTGTTGGTAGTTACTCATTATCTTCCTCTATGATATATATATATATATATATATATATATATATATATATACTCAATTTCTTCCTATAATATATATATAAATATATTATTGAAATTTATATATTTCTTTTACTATATTTTCTTTCGTAAATTACATATATATATAGATATATATAATTCTACATAACATTATTGGAATGTACAAGACCTTATATATATATATATATATATATATATATATATATATATATATATATATATATATATGGGGGCTGCGTGTGTGTCATGTGTGTGTGTGCACGCGCGTGTCTGTGTGTAATTTTGTGACGTGCAGATGGCCGTTAATTAATTAAAAGTATAACTCAAGACTTCAATGTTAAGATAAAGCAGTATTTAATTACAACCGCGGAGAAATATTTAACAAGAATAAAGAAGTAAAAGTCAACCAAAGATAATTAACTATTCTAGTGAATACCTTGCTAGTAGCGAGGCTCGGCTTAACGTCCGGTAAATCCTAAATCAAAACCCAAATCATCGACGCACAATAATTCACACTAATTCGACTGGATCGTTCCACTCAATTGTCATTCATTAGTGACTCAGCAATCACTGCAGTCAGTAGCCTGACATCGATATTTACACATCTTTCAGAAAACATATAATCATAAGTCCAGAGTGTCACGCTCAAACCTCGGTGTCGGTAGTTACTTATTTTCTTCCTATATGACATGAGGTAAGAACCTCGTGATGGCAGAGATGGCGAAAAACGGAGGGGGCAAGAAGTATGCCAAGCGGCAGAACACGTTACCCATTTTCTGGACGGAGCACTCGTGATTATTTCCAGGACCATTTCTGCGTCGTATAAAGCTTTAGCGATACCTGCAATTGTTGAGATGCGCAGGTGGCAGCAATGTCGATCTTGACAAAAAAACATAATTGAAATGTTCGTATTGAAGCTTTCGGTGCGTCTCTAAGCTGCGTTTATGCGAGATATGACCATCACAATCTTATTCCGTGTCGCGTTCCTTCAGGCCATAGGCGACCACGGTTCTCCACAACTTCCTATCTCTTCTGGCTCTTAGAAATTTTCTCCCTTTGCGAAGACTCTCACCAACCATTCAACAATGACCTTCAAATAGGTGGCTGGCTTCTTTTCCCTCTCTCTCTTGTCCTCAATATGGCCGGTGAGTGTTAATTTTTCCAAGCCCTTTTTCCTCGTTATGTGTTCACCCGAACGATCATCGAAGTTAAGCAACGTCAATCCTGTTCAATTGTTTAGGAAAATACGTTTCTCAAGTCCATTAACTGTTATCGCTCTTTCCAGTACTGATCGGGGTTTCCTACCTAAAACTTTTGTTTCCTGTGTAAGACGATAAACTACATCCACGTCTTGGCTAAAACGATAAACTACGTTCAATACTAAGGCTTCTTAATTGCTGGTGTTCCCAGAACCACACTGACCCGGAGTGGTAGCACCTGTTAGGGTCCCAGCTGAGGCTAAATAATTAACCCCCAAACTGGGATAAAAAACTCTATGAAAATGTAAAAATAGATTTTGTTACCAGCAATAAATTTTTAAAGGAAAAAATATTACCAGCAATACTTTTTTTTTTTTTTTGGAGAAAATATCAGCAATAAAAATATCTTGTCGGCATTAACACGACCCATTGAGATGTTGATATGCCGTAAAATAAAACAAACCAAACCAAACAACTAAATGATCGAATGAGTTTCTTGATGTAAAGATGAACACCCTTAAGAAAGTCTTGTATACTTGACTTAAAACCAAAAATAATATTATACTAAATTATAAAAATATTACCAGCAATAAAAATCTTGTCGGTATTAAATAACCCATTGAGGTGTTGATATGCCAAAAAAACAAACCAAACCAAACAACTAAAAGGATCGAATCAGTTTCTTGATGTAAAGATGAACATCGTTAAGAAAGTCGCCGTTTTGACTTAAAACCAAAAATAATATTATGTTAAATTAAAAATATTACCAGCTATAAAAATCTTGTCGGTATTAAATAACCCATTGATTTTGTTGATATGCCGTAAAACAAACCAAACCAAACAACTAAAGGATCGAATCAGTTTCTTTTGATGTAAAGATGAACATCGTTAAGAAAGTCCGTAAACTTGACTTAAAACCAAAAATAATATTATGTTAAATTATAAGAATATTACCAGCTATAAAAATCTTGTCGGTATTAAATAACCCATTGAGGTGTTGATATTTGAAAAAACAAACCAAACCAAACAACTAAAGGATCGAATCAGTTTCTTGATGTAAAGATGAACATCGTTAAGAAAGTCGCCGTATTTGACTTAAAACCAAAAATAATATTATGTTAAATTATAAGAATATTACCAGCAATAAAAATCTTGTCGGTATTAAATAACCCATTGAGGTGTTGATATGCCGTAAAACAAACCAAACCAAACAACTAAAGGATCGAATCAGTTTCTTGATGTAAAGATGAACATCGTTAAGAAAGTCGCCGTACTTGACTTAAAACCAAAAATAATATTATGTTAAATTATAAGAATATTACCAGCTATAAAAATCTTGTCGGTATTAAATAACCCATTGAGGTGTTGATATGCCGTAAAACAAACCAAACCAAACAACTAAAGGATCAAATCAGTTTTTGATGTAAAGATGAACATCGTTAAGAAAATCGCCGTATTTGACTTAAAAACCAAAAATAATATTATGTTAAATTATAAGAATATTACCAGCAATAAAAATCTTGTCGGCATTAAATAACCCATTGAGGTGTTGATATGCCGTAAAACAAACCAAACCAAACCAAACAACTAAAGGATCGAATCAGTTTCTTGATGTAAAGATGAACATCCTTAAGAAAGGCGCTGTACTTGACTTAAAACCAAACAAAACCTTTTGCTTCAAGTAGGTTGAAATGTCAACATACCAATTATGTTATTGTACTTAGAAGACAACGTGTGACTAAGACATGCAAAATCCATCACTGAATAATTTCCCGCGTTTATGTGAATATTAAGTTGTACGATGGTGGGATGAAATGTTCATAGGCTACCACATATGGAACAGTGCTCCGGTTGTATATTTAGAGATTCTTGATAAAATCCAAAGAAGAATCAACAATATTATTGGTCCTGACCTGACATCTCGGCTTCAGTCACTTTGCCACTGCTACTTTCGATTGAATTTTTTTCGATTTGAAATTACCTTTCTCAAATCCATTAACTCGAGTGCTCTTTCAAGGACTGATGTTTCCTTCCTAACCTTTTGTTTCAAGTAGGGTGGAACATCAGCATATGGATTATATCATTTGTTTTTTAGGGTTTTTTTTTCTCTCCGAGATCCATGTAATATCTATTTCAATTACTAAAATTTATACAGTGTAACCCGGATATAAGAGAGTTGTCGGGACCAGAGAAGAAGTATCTTATATCCGGGTTTCTCTTATATCCGGGTTTGGTCTATTTTGTTTAGGCAAGTATGGGAACACTTTGGGACCAGAGAAAATCTCTCTTATATCTGGGTTTCTCTTATATCCGGGTCTCTTACATCCAGGTTACACTGTATATGTCTTTTATTTATGTATTTTAATATATTTTCTTTCCCATATTTTTGCTTGTTTCTAAGATTTTGGCTACCGGTTCTCCTCTGATTACCGAAGTTGAGCAACGTTGAACCTAGTCAGAACTTAGATAGGTGACCGCTTGGGAATACCAGGTGCTGTAGCCGTAGATGTGCGGCTGGTGTAATGGATAACGGTTCAGAATTGTTAATTCGAGAGCCGAGTTCCAAATACAGTTGGGTTCGTTATATGCACCCTATGCTATGGGTTAATTATTTAAACTTGTATGACTAAGTCAAAAATTTCTAAATATTTTTCTGGCATTAAATAACCTGCAAAGAGTTGATAAACCGTAAAAAAATGGATCGATCAATCGTTATGCGTCCAAGGAATTGCAGCTGTCTTTTTTTCCTGATTTCGAATAGATGTGTAAACCATTTTTTGAGAATTCCTTATTGCTTATTTTCATCGTCCATGGAAATCACAGACTCTCTATAGCCAGATTTCTGCTGCCATTAGAATTTCGTCATCCGTAAGGAGAATCTGCAATAGTCAGTCATATAAGAGGATTAATAACACATGGTATTTACACTGCCCCCCCAAACAACACAATTGGACGAGATGTAAAAAAAGTTCTATAAAATTTAATGATAAAATATATTTTCCTTTGAGACATTGAATAAAAATTCCCTCAAACGCAACCTTTTTTGCACTGGCCTTATGCGAGCACCAAATTACCTCTGGTGCAATGGGAGGCGCGTAGGCTGTTCCCCAGGTCTGGGCATATCTCAGTATTATTTTTCCTGGTTTAACTCTGTCTTTTGACAGAGAAGCCCTCAAAAGCGCACTCTTTCAAAGGCAGAGACGCAACTGAAAGATGATAAGTAAACGTGAACTTACGAAAGAGGACGAATAACACATAGCAATCCGGAGCTAATCTCTTTGTTTCTAACGAAATTCTACCGTTTCGGGAACCTTGCTTAGCTTTTTGGATGATAATGGTAATGATAATTAGCCGTTTCCCTATAAGGAAACATTTGACATTTATTCTGCTGTCGGTTGGAATTTATAAAATCTTTCTCTTAAAATCTTTTCGTTAGGAAAATAGTTTTCTCATGTCCAGTAGCTGTTATGCGTTTTTTCCAGTAATTGATTACATTTTAACCTTTTCAGGAAAATAGGTTTCTCCCAACCAGTAGAATGTTATCGATCTTTCCAGTTTTGATAACACCAAAACCTTTTCAGGAAAATAGGTTTCATTTAAAACTTGACCTTCGCTTTTCATATATTGAATTTACATTTCTAATTATTTTTCAGGAAAATAGGTTTCTCATGTCCAGTAGCTGTTATCGCTCTTTCCAGTATTGATGGAATTTATAAGGCTACATTTCTAACCTTTTTCAGGAAAATAGGTTTCTCATGTCCAGTAGCTGTTATCGCTCTTTCCAGTATTGATGGACTTTTTTTTGGGCTAAATTTCTAACCTTTTCAGGAAAATAGGTTTCTCATGTCCAGTAGCTGTTAGCTTTTTCCAGTATGGATGGAACATACATTTCTAACCTTTTTCAGGAAAATAGGTTTCTCATGTCCAGTAGCTGTTATCGCTTTTTCCAGGTACATTTTTTAGGATGTCCAATTAGCTGTTATCGCTCTTTCCAAAATTGATTCTAACCTTTTCAGGAAAATAGGTTTCTCATGTCCAGTAGCTGTTATCGCTCTTTCCAGTATTGATGAGGTTACATTTCTACCTTTTGAAAAAGGAGGCCAGTAGCTGTTTTCTTTCTTTTTTTGATGGAGGAAAACCTTTTCATGGAAAATAGGTTTCATGTCCAGTAGCTGTTATCGCTCTTTCCAGTATTGATGGAGGGTTTTTTCCTAACCTTTTCAGGAAAAGGTGTAAAATGTCCAGTAGATGTTATCCTTTTCCAGTATTGATGGAGGTTACATTTCTAACCTTTTCAGGAAAATAGGTTTCTCATTGTCCAGTGGTTTCCTTATCCTTTTTTATGAAAGTATTGAAATGGAGGCTTATTTTCTAACCTCTTTTAGGAAAATAGGTTTCTCATGTCCAGTAGCTGTTATCGCTCTTTCCAGTATTGATGGGGGTTTCATTTCTAACCTTTTTTGGAAAATAGGTTTCTCATGTCCAGTAGCTGTTATCGCTCTTTCCAGTATTGATGGTTTCTCTAATCATTTCTTATCGCCTTTTTATTGAAAATAGGTTTCTCATGACATTTTATTATCTTTCCAGCATTTTCATGGTTAATTTCTAACCTTTTCAGGAAAATAGGTTTCTCATGTCCAGTAGCTGTTATCGGAAAAAAGTATTGATGGAGTTTACATTTAAAATTGATTAGGAAAATAGGTTTCTAATGTCCATTAAGCATGTTATCGCTCTTTCAGTATATTTGATGGCTTTTACATCAAAGAATATAACCTTTTCAGGAAAACCTATTATTTCTCATGTCCAGTAGAATGTTATTGCTCTTTCCAGTATTGATGGACAATTACATTTTTAACCTTTAAAAAAAACTGGTTTCCATTTTCCTTTTTAAAATTGATGGGGGCTAGGAAAAAATAGGTTCATCATGTCCAGTAAAATGTTGGGTTCCTTTTTAACCAGTATTTGGTAACATTTTTAACCTTATTAAATATGTCAGTATTTTTCACTTTGATTACACAAAGGCTTATTTCTAAAATCAACAGGAAAATAGGTTTCTCATGTCCAAGTGTTTGTTTTCATGAACATGTATTTAACCAGAATGAAAACATTTCTAAACTTTTCAGGAAAAATAGTTTTCTCAGGTTTTGAATTATTTTTTCCAGTAAAGATTAGACCTTCTAACTTTTGCAGGAAAACAGGTTTAAATGTTTAGCTGTTATGTTTTTCCTATTTGTTTGATTCTGTGGAACGTTAACATGCTGATTATGAAATTTGATTCAATTTTTATTACTGTTGTTTTAGTTGTTGCTGCTGTTGGTAGTCCTAACAATGATGTGATTTCTCTTATTTGGTACAGTTTTTGTTTATCTTCAAAGCGCCAGTACACATATTCAAAAATATTTTGTTTGCCGTGACCCACAGGTTTGTCTCGTTCAAAGATATTTTAACCATTCATCTTAGAAAGCGGTTGTATACAGCTGACAGTTTAAGGATTTCTGAACGGATATGGCGCCATCCATAACATCCATAGGGAAGTCTAGATATGGCAACGATGTCTAAGAATATGGTCCAGTTTTTCAGGATGATGTTTTGGTTTTTAGCCATTTTGGGTAAAAGTACCTCTAGCGCAGCCTATTTTTTTTCAGTTTCTTTTTGTTTTAAATGATCCATACACCGAAATATTTGAAGTGTTTTTGAGAGAGCATATCAAATCATAATAAAAATTGGATCACTCAATACAATTTCACTGATATTGAATTTGTTGTAAATGATCCATACACCGAAATATTTGAAGTGTTTTTGAGAGAGCATATCAAATCATAATAAAAATTGGATCACACAATACAATTTCACTGATATTGAATTTGTTGTAAATGATCCATACACCGAAATATTTGAAGTGTTTTTGAGAGAGCATATCAAATCATAATAA
>CAHIKZ030001808.1:0-130000 GCA_903632075.3 Acanthosepion pharaonis
GATTTATCCGGCATGTCGGCGGCTAAAGTCGCCCCGAAAAAAATCTTTTACACACGACCGACTAGCCTCGTCGGCCATGTTGCAAAAGCGTGGTGAAAACCACTTGCGGTCTCTAAATTGTTTTCCAAAAACCACAGGGGAGGAGTTGGGAAAAAAAAAAAATAAAAGAAAGCCTGGATAAACCCAGGAAATTAAGATTTAAAATAAACTAAAAGTAAAATAAAAGACAAACTAGATAAACTGAAAGAAAATAAATAAAAGGTAAAGACTTTTATAAAAAAAAATAAAAATAAAAATGGCGCCCAAAGGCAGCCAAAAAAAAAAAGAAAAACCAGTAACTCTCTTTTTTTCCAAAAATTCAAAAATGTACCAAAAAATCCACTAAAAGAAAAAATAAATTAAAGTCAAAAGAAAAACAAACTAGTCAAACGAAAAAATGCAACCAAAGAAGAAAGGTATAAAAATTTAAAACAAAACAAAATAAAAAGAGAAACACATATTTATAGGTGATAGCTAAAATCATACCACGTGACAAAAAAAAAAAAAACAAAAAAACAACCTAAGTGGGGGATAAATATTTATTCAAAAAAAAAAAAATTCCTCAGTGGAAAGTCAATAACGGGAATTTTAGCTATCACCTATAAATATGTGTTTTCTTTGCCTCGTTAGCCAAACTTTCCCTGACGATCCGTTTAGGTGAAACCTAGGTAGGTTTGTCTGGCTCACTAGGTGTATCTATATATATATATATATATATATATCTATATCTATATATATATATATATATATATATATATATATATATATATATATATATATATGAGTTAGTTATTTCAGGACACACTGAAGACCATAAGAAAGGCATCTACATCTTACAAACAACTTAACAGGTAGTAATGATTAGATGTTTATTCAATTAAACTGCCTTCAGGTGCAATGCTGAAATCATTGAATTGTACGCATCACATGGTTTTTATTGATATTGGATATTACTCGATTAATGATGGCTTTCTGATATAAGTCTTATTCTGAAAACTTTGATTAATTTCACGTTCAACAACCAAAGGGATACAGGTCAACAACGCCGCAAATTTAACAACCAATAATATATATATTTGAAGGAAAGATGTATTAAAAATTTGAAAAAGTTTTTAGTGACGCGTTTCATCCATTCGGAGTTCATCGGATTGGGTTTTTTTACGTTCTTGTGACTACACATGCGCACTAACGCGATATGCTGGGAGTTTTAAATTTCATTCGTGCGCATGTGTAGTCAAAACAACGTAAACCAACCCAGACCAATGATGTCCTAACGGATGAATCTCGGCGCAAAACGTTTTCCATTTTATCATCCATCCATCCATCCATCTATCTATCTATCTATCTATATATATATATATATATATATATATATATATATATATATATATATCCATATCTATCTATCTATCTATCTATCTATCTATATCTATCTATATCTATCTATCTATATCTATCTATATATATCTCTATATCTCTCTATCTATATATCTATCTATCTATATCTACCTATATATACATATCTCTCTCTCTCTCTCTCTCTCTCTCTATATATATATATATATATATATATATATATATATATATGATGTGTAATGTATTTCATGATCAGTTATTGCGTGTGTGTCTGTGGTTGGTCTAGCAGAAATATTTTCATTTTTTACATTTTATAGTATTTTGTTTTTACTTCCCATTGTAAAATGTTGATTAAATAAATTATCAGTCCTCGTGTACAGAAATGAATGCTGCATAATAACATCACAGATGAAGAAGATAACTGAATCAACAGAAATGTGATTCTACAGAAGGATACTGAGAATGCCAGGGAACAAACAAGATCTTAAAAAATGGAAACAAAATTGCACTTATAGTTAACATCAGAAAGACACAATTCAAATTTCAAGGGCACATTAAGAGGAAAGAGTGCTTGGAAAATCCGATATTCACAGGAAAGAATGAAGGTAAGAGGTACAGTGGGAAACAACCTAAAACCTACTGAGCGAGCTTGAATAAATGAATGGCAGAAAAGTGTTTAGGGGAGATAACAAAAAGACGAAATTTACTAAGGAGTACAAATAACAGAAGATTGTGGAGTGTTATGATTTCCAACGTCCTGAAGGGAGACAGTACATAGAAGAAGAAGAAGAAGAAGAAGAAGAAGAAGAAAGGTGCAATAATTTAGAAAAAAAAAGAGAAAATGAAATGCAAGAAGCAAAGCTGAACAATATGTCAATGAAAGATCGATTGGTTTGTATTTTAGGCTTATCAACCTTTTTGCAGGTTATTTAAAGCCTGAAAATGTTTGTCGTTTCTAAGAATTTTAGGGAGATAATAATGATTTACTTATACAAGTCCTTCTAATTAACTCATAGCTGGAGGGACGCGGTTAATTCCTACTTTCCCAGGTTTATTTGTACGTAAGTGATTATAACGACTCTGAATTGAATTGGAACTCGGTTCCACCAATTTTACATTCAGTGACGTTATCCATTACACCACCGGTACATCCAAGTATAGAACACCTGGTAGAAAATGAAAGATGAAGCAAAACAAAAATATTCGGAAAGAAAGACACAATATACAAGTTACTAATATTAAGATTTATTTTGGTTTATTTTGTTTTAAGGTATATCAACACCTCAGTGGGTTATTTAATTCTGACAAGAGTTTTGGAATAGATTCGTATGAACAGAATATGTATTCTTTGTAAGAAATCACTTTGTAGATCAGGTGTCATTTGCGTATTTTTGTAAAGAGTGTTTTTTGTCGAGAGTCAAATAAAGTGCAAGCAATTTTTTTTTTCTAAAATGAATTGCTGGCATTTTTACTACAAAAACTCATTTTTGCAATCTGATAGTGCTTTGACCCCAGTTTGGGTGTTAACTATTTGTCCATAGCTGGGAACCTAACAGGTCCACCACTCTAGGTTGTGGTAGGCCAGGGAACAACAACAATTAAGACGTGGTTCCACGCTCCTCAAAACCTCCTGATCAGAGGGCTTGCTGCCGGAAATAGTTTATCGTCATATCCAGGACGGACAAATATTGAGAAAGAAAGAAAGAAAGAAAGAAAGAAAGAAAGAAAGAAAGAAAGAATGCCTCAAAATGAATAAAAAGAAATAAGAAACTACATGATATTAATATTAAGAAAGAAAGAAAGAAAAAGAAAGAAAGAAAGAATAAAAAAGAAAGAAACAAAAATGTCTCAAAATAAATGAAAAGAAATAAGAAACTACATGTTATTAATATTAAGAAAGAAAGAAAGAAAATACAGGAATCTTATATTAAGTAAGAAAGAGAGGAAGGCCAAAAATTTATGAAAAAGAAAAAACGAAAGAAATACATATATTAAGAAAGAAAGAAAGAAAATATAACATTAATATTTAGAAAAAAAAGAAAGAAAAAACTGAATGAAAATACAGGGTGAAATATTCAAAAAGAAAGAAAAAAGGGAAGGAAGAAAACTCAATGTAATAACATTAAGAATGAACGAAAGAAAGAACGAAAGAAAGAAAGAACGAAAGAAAGAATGACTGAAAATGAATGAAATACATGCTACTAATATTCAGAATGAAAGAAAGAAAATATATGAATCTCATATCAGAAAGAAAGAAAGAAAAGCAAAAAATTAATGAAAAAGAAAATACAAACTATTAATATTAAGAAAGACAGAAAGAAAAGAAAACAAAGAAATTGCGAAAGACAAAATCTTTACATTGAGTGCTGCCTGTTTATAGTTTAAAACGATAAAGTTTCCATTTTTTGTTTATATTTTTCGCGTGTGCTGGGTGCAATTGAAAGATAGAACAATTCGTGAAATATTAAAACAAAGCCATTCATTTTAATAAAATAAAGAAAATTCAATTTGAATGTAACAGATGAGACAAGAGTCTATAACTGCGACACAATAGAATAAAAAAAGGAACATCTGCTCATCGTCGTTATTGGATTACTCCACGGTGTCCATCAGTGCACCAAATCACAACAGTTGAGTCATATCTGGCTCATCATAATCACGTGATTGGTATCATTAGAAGGTTTATTTTTTTTCAAAAAAAGTTGAAATGAAACGAAGACATTCCTATTCATTGATTTGTCTTTTTAATCATTTCACTCCAAGCAAGGAGCTAATGCCACTAAGACGCAATGGGTTACTGAGAGCGAAAGAAAGTGAGAAAATTTTAGTGAGGAGAAACGACAAGAAAGAAACAGTCCTCAGGGAGACAGAAGATGGTGATTGATGTTGCATTTAAATATTTTGAAGATCGTAGTTAACAAGGAACTAAGAAACCGGAAGTGACTTTTACGAGAATGTCGAGAAAATAAACTCTCAGAATAGAACATACGGTTACATGTAGCTCGTTCAACATTAAAACGATGAAATCTAGTTGGAAATATAGTACCACTTTTAAATTCATGCGGCCAAGGCATTGAGTAGAGCTCATTAAAATAACTACCAGGAAAGTATTTATAGAAAAGACATAGGGAAGCCACACCAGGGACGGTTGTAAAATTATTGAAGACGAGATGAAAATTCCGGATCGATAATATTACAGATCCTTCTTTGATTTACTCAAGAATCTCGAGATATGCGGCTGGAACACAAAACTAAAAATGGCTACATTATTCAATTTAACAGACAAATGGTAGATTTATAACGTGTAAGATGGATTCTGTTATGAAAGATTATCTGGTGCGACATAATAACAGACCTAGAAATTCATTCGATTTAATGCACACCTAGCAATTCATTCACTTTAATCATTCCACTTCATGTCAGTGGAAGGCGTGAGACTGGAGGTTAGCATCAGCCCTGCTTGATAGAAGACAAAAATTGTACACTAAGAAGATTAAGTGATAGCGGTTTGGTTAAAAGAAAAAAAAAAGGTCATTTCTTGCCCTTGAAGATCATTTTCGAGATCAGTTGCTATTTTTATTTTATCGGACCTATCGGGCTTTCCTATTAAGACAGGAGAAATTATTTGAGTCATCAGCACAAATAACTAGTTGGGAACTGATAACATCGGAGAGGTATTTGATGAAGATAAGAAACAACATATGTACAACTGATGAGAAAGGTAAGATCTTTATTGAAGATAAGAAACAATATAGCTTTGGGTGGCACCTGCGTTAAAATGAAATGATCTAGAAGCTTGACCGTTCAATAATTATATATATATATATATATATATATATATATATATATATATATATGTGTGTGTGTGTGTGTGTGTCAGTTCCCTGAATTTTTGTTTTTGTGTGTTATGTGTGTGCGCGTGTATATATAAATATATATATATATATATATATATATATATATATATATATATATATATATATATATATATATATATATATTTATATATATATATATATATATATATATATATACCTATGAACACTAATGGGTATGTCCCAGTTCTCATAAATACGTTGGACACTATTGTAAGTGGGGGATAATATATTGTGTAAGTAGTCCACCACTAGCAGTGTTTTTACTTACTACACGCCGCTGACGAGTAATTTATTTTGTTAATGTTATAAAGATAACCATTTCATTTCTAACCACCGTTTTGGTTATTCCCCATTCAGTAACCCTTCCTAAAATACAACAATATATATATATATATATATATATATATATATATATATATATATATATATATATTATTCGGAATATATCCTCATTTTGTTGCCATATTCACAACGTTTCGGCCGTTGTACAAATCCGGCCTTTTATTTTCGTCCACCGGGATAGTTTGTTCTAGTTCCCATGCCATGACTCTATGATGTTTAAAAGATAGTAGCTTCGTTTTGGAGACGTAAAAAGGTACAAGCTATTTCTTGCTTATAATTAACAACTGATTGGGTATCATTTTTTCGTGAGAAGGTGCAAGTTTTGGTTTTATCAGACATGTCGGACTTAAAATTAATACAGGAGTAAAATAGTTGTGTTATCAGCACAAATAATTAATTGGAAACTGATAACATCGGGTAGGTATTTGATGAAGATAAGAAACAACATATTACAACGAAAAGAGCCGTAGGGACTTCCGCTTTAATATGAAAGGATCTAGAATTGTGATTGTTCAATCTGAATTTCATTACATTTTATTTGTTAAGAAATACTGGATCGAATCAAAAATTTAGCCGGTGTCCTCATAACCCTTCACTATGTGAATATGGCTGGTGTACCAAACTGGCAAACGCCTTCGAGAAATCTAAAACCACAGCCGATACGGTACTTCCGTGTCTGAATAATAGCTGAAACAGTACTTCCGTTTATTTAGTTCACGATTACAACACTGGGTTTTATATAGATTAACTCAAATCTAGTGTAGAATAGGCTACTACCACAACCACTCAGCAGAAATTCGTTATATTTGTCATCCTATCTATATATAAGCCGGTGAGATGCGATGGTTAAGTTCTTATAACAGGGGCCGTCATCCCCCGGTCTCCGGGCCACATCGGGCCTGCGAAGGATTTTCGTTAGGCCTGCAAACTTAATCGTGATTCAACTTAATTCATTTACCATACACTTTCTTTTGTTCCGTTTCAGAAGTCTTCTTTTTTTGTCTGAACAAAAACAAATCCATGGAAACTAAGAAAATAAAGTGGATTTTCAGTGCCGAAAATTTAACGAAACTGGATACTTACCTATTTTTTCCTTGAGCACTTTTGAAAATGTGTTGACTTAATTTGTCAAGAAAACATTGCCGTAAAAAAATGTTTCTTCAGACCTAGGTAGCCTTCTGGACAGGACGGTCTGAGGTCGAGACAATTTACATAAGATGAGGGAATAAAGATCGTGCCCAAGACACACCACAGCTATTACGATTGTACATTTGGTGCTCCAACGGCACTGTGGGGTTAGGCGATTCATGATTGTGATGGAATTACGTGTTGTCAGTATTTCAGGTATCTCGACTTCACTCACTTTCACACCGACGTGATGTAGCTTCCTTTATGTTTTTCTACAAATATTTTCATGGCAATTGTTCCTTAGTGCATCAATTGCATGAATTTTAGCAAGCTACTTGACTGGTGTTGTAAACTACAAAAGGTTACTGAATGAGGGGGAAACCAAAACAGAGGTTGGAAATGAAATGATAATCTTTATAACATCAACAAAATAGCGGCGTGAAGAAGATAAACCACTGCTAGTGGTGGACTATTTAGACAACATATTACTCTCACTTACAATAGTGTCCAACGTATTTATGAAGATTAGGACATACATTTTTTTATTGTTCATAGGTATATATATAAAATAAACTGGTTATATAACAATTTAAGGTTTGGCAAATAAAAAGAGCTTTTGTTCTCGATTCTTTAAATTTTAGCAAATTTCTCTAAAAAAATTTACTGTTAAATAAACACCTAATTCATCAAAACATACCAGTTTAGCTGCTGAAAAAAACTTATTTTAAAAAAAATATGAGCAACAAAATCATTAAAGCTAAGTTTCAAAACATTAGTTCTAAATGTAAACAAAATTTCAAAACGTTTTGTCTACCTTTGCAAGCTGAACTCGGTTGAAAGTCTATGTTGCACTCCAGAAAAAACAACAACGTCTGTGAAAAAAGTAATTATACAAATGAAAAAAACAAAACCTTTCCTGATAACTGTTAAACAATAAAATTTCAGATTAAAAAAAATTTTTGTGGAATGAAATCTACCCAAAACTTCACTTGTGCAAGCCCTTTATGGCAAAATCGGAATCAGATGGTTTTTTTGAACCATTTTGGAAGTGAAATGGTAATCTTTATAACATCAACAAAATAGCGGCGTGATTTGGACTATTTAGACAACATATATATTTCACTTTTAATATTTAAACGTATTTAAAAAGATTAGGACATATATTTTATTCTTATTTCCAACTAGTTTAAACTAAAGAGTTTTTGTTCCAAGTCTCTTTTTCTCGTATTTTCCACCTTTAAATCCTGATAACTTCCCTGATAAAAAAATAAATTTAAATGCAATGTCAATCGCCATCTTTTGTCTTTTTGAACCTCGTTCATTTTTTTGTCATTTCCTCAATATTCCCCAGAAATTTTTTTTTTCACTTTCACTTTAACTCCCTGTAAAAAAAAAAAACATTGTAAATTTTTAAAATGAAAAAAAAAAATTTTAAAAAATGACGCCATGAGATTTTTTCTTTAAGGAATCAGCTAGCTTACACTTTCATAGGGTGAATTCATTCCTAAATCGACTGGTCAAAAGTTCTTAATTGTCTTTTCTTGGCTGGATAGCATCTTTAAAAGTGATAAAATATCTTAATGTACACACCCAAACGCATCTATGGAGAGAGGAGTTCAAGCAGGAAAGAGAAGTAGTAAATATTTTGGAACAAGCTGGGGTTTTCTTTATTTCCCCTTCTTTCACTTTCTCTTTCTATCGCCTCCCTTTCTTAAAATGTAGAAACCCAAACTTTAAAGAATCTTCAATCAGCACAAAGAGGCTGACCAGTTTGATAGCAAATTTCCTTAAATGCCGTTAATCTAGAAGAAGGAATAATATTATCAATAAAAATTATAATAATTAAATAATATACCGTGCAAAATTGTCCAAATCGTGTGACAGCAAAATTGTCCAATTGTTAGATTAAGCTTTGAACCGTTGTATCTTAGAAATGATTAAAGATATCTTACCGGAATTCTCCGTGGTTTTTATAACACTATTAGATTCTACTTTGAACAATACGACTGTATTTGACTCTAAGTTGAAATGATGATCCTCTTGCTGTTTTGACCTCCTGATCCAGTTTTCTTCTCTAGTGTTACCTCTTTTAAAAAAAATTACTCACCATTCTCTTGATGGTTCTTGAATGGACTGTGAAGATAGAAGCCAGAGTATGAATGTTCATACAGTTACTGAAGGCATGAATGATCTTTTTCCTCTCGCCATTGCTCAGTTGGGAAGACTTAATGGGGCTGACACAAAATGATTTTAACCTGTTTTTTTTTCCAGCTGAATAACTCATGATTTTTCAGTGATTCTTACGACAAATGGTGTTAACATGGCTAAACGTCTGAAAACATGGACAAAATCTCAATTAGTTTAGTGTTTTTTAGATATTAAACATTTTGTGGGATGGACAATTATCCCAAGCTGTTACATGATTTGGATAATTTTGCTGTTACACCCGGTATAGAGGTACAGATGCATAATTTTAAACAAAATTCAATACAGACAGTACATCTGTTCTAAAAGTAAAAAAAGTCTGTAGATTAATACATTAAGGAATCAGCTATCTTATATCTTCATGGGCAAATTCATTGCTAAATCGACCAGGCCAAAGGACTGGCCCTTCTTCGCTCGATGGTTAGCGTTTAATACCATAGTTGCGAAAGACGAAAAGTTATCTCTTCTTGACTATCCCTTTCAAAAGCTAAAAATAAGTATATATAGATAATCACGAGAATAAAATACCGTCACGAGAACTGCACGAGAGATCGTTAAGCGCGAAAATTAAACATCCGCTTTAGTTCCTGGCAGTCAAACTAGAATGTCGTACGCATTCAGACTCGTTACAATAAACATAAGATAAGTACAAACATTATATTTTGTCTCAGATTATCTGAACCTTTGCAAAGAAATATATACATGCATACTTTGTATGAACATTTCAGATATAAATAAATATATATATTCAAGTGTTTTTTAGGAAGACTTTTGTGGCTTATTTAAACATTTTTTATATGTATATGTTGCACGATTATTCGCTTTGTAAATGAAACCAATAGCATATATTCACGCACATCATCATCAACAAACGAGATCATCACAAATAATAAAAAAATAGACAAAAGAAAAAGGAATGGATGACAGATGAAATTCCCATCATAATATAAAGGAAACAGAAAACATTGCCAATTTAACGGCATAGAGTATAGGACACTGCACAAAAATTAGGTAAAAAAGCAGGCAGGCTAAAGAGGTCTGTCTCAAGGAAATTTATGCAGAAATACAAATGTGTATCACTGATAAAGCAGATATTGATTAAAAAAAAATAAGAGTGTGGCGGACCTCACCACATTAATTTAACTTTAGATTAGGAAACAAGGATCCAGCAAAAAGGATAACCAAAGATATTGTTGCACATAAAATATGTATTTAAACAAGATGTACAATATCGAACAACGATGTGAAGGAAAGCATGCATTCAAGTAAGAAAAATTGTTGAATTAACAAAGAGTTGTCTCTCTTCAACTGTTATTTTAGTATTCAGTGAGAAATAGTTGTTTGCTTTAAAGTTCACTGGAAAAATGTTCATGAGAGTCTCTTGTAATGTTTGTTCTTGAAAGATATTGTTGTGAAAGAAGAGTTTATGTGAGTGTATACAAGGGATTTTCAGCATGTGAGTGGTGTGTGTTAGTGAGAAATTTGGCGCATGGCTTCAAATGTGGATTCGTTTGGCAATTGAAGTCTCACTAATTTGAGATGAGAAAATCTTGGCTTACATAAGCGACTATAGGCTCCAAATCGTTGCGCAGGAAAAATTATTCTTCACGTACAAACGATCTGATTGGTTGGGATCGACCAATCAGCGAGCGAGCTTTGGGGAGACTTAAGAAAGCTTCTGTGATCCGCTTCTCCCAAAAGTGCACAAAATTGACTACTTAAAAATAGAGCGATTATAAAATTGTCGCATTACTGCGATTTGTAAATTGCCTGTAGAAAATGTAGTGGCGATTTATTAACCAATGAATGCTTGGCATTGTTTGTGATTTGTATTTGTGTATGTATGTATGTTCGTGCGTGATAGATCCGCACAAGAGAACAGAACAAAATACTAGGACATAAAATTTAAATAAATCCATTAATTCTTTAGAAATTACTTTAATTATGTTCCGTTACGAAACTGATAGGATTCCGAAAAAACAATGGGCTTGCCATAAAAACGAAAAATAGAGCTTTGCTGAACAGTGTCGCTCTTCGTAGCCGAGTGGTAAATCACGTCGGATCAAATGGGACATTTTCTTTAAAGAGTAATATGCAAATATTTTGGGTGACAGGGAGTAATGTTTATTAATAAGTGTTTCCTAATAATCAATAATGTGGCAGCACATGGTGTAATAGATAGAAGCTCGGATTGGCAAATCGGAGATTACAGTTCGAATTCCAGTCAAGTTCATTATATTAATTTACATGCTAAAAGGTAAGAATCCATCTCAGCTAGTGGTAAATAGCAGGACAGTATAGCCTTGGGTGGCAACTGATCTAGGAGAAGGAAAAACTTTAAATTTAAAACCAGACTGCTACTGTTGCGGCGGTACATGTGGTACACCTACGATCCTATAGGGTCATGGGTTAAATAAATAAATAAATAAATAAATAATAATAATAATAATAATAATAATAATAATCAAGAGAGAAATGTAAGAATCTATTTAGAATTTATTTCAGTTTGTTTGAACCTTTAGATGAAAATTATCTATACAATGGCATTAATTTGTTTTATCCTAACTATACATGCTCATCTTTTTTAATTGTAAATTAAACGTTGTCCATTATGTTTTAGTTAAAATAAATGGTACCTGAAGATAACCGGAGAGTATTTAGTCGGAACCTTTTTTTCTATGATTTTAAAGTCTATAACAACAAAAGAAAGGAATAATTGTTTGAGTCAATTTATTAATGCCAGTCTCTTTATTTATAGTATTGTTCAACCCAATGAAATGCACAAGGGCCACTCAAGGAAGAGCATTATTGAACAAGATTCTTGTAAGAACGTAAAATAATGAAAAAGAAGTGCATATTATGTGACGGATAGATAATGGTTGATCTTGAAGAAGTTAAGATTGTAGTCATCGAAAAAGCATTCTCTCGGCAGACTTTCACAAAGTAAAAGTTCTGAGTAAAAATATGAGTCGAACTTCCTCCTTACTAATGGAATTCAAAAGGAATGAGGATGTCGTCTCTGCCTGTGTGGCATGAAGGTCTGAACTGGTGGAACTAAGGAATGTAGCTTGTGAACATCTGTCATGGAAATAACGATATAGTAGCGAGAGACGAGCAAGGTTTCGTCTATGGGAAATAAGCTGCAGGGTGGAAAATAATTTATCACCCACAAGATCGCATAAACGTTTTCAAACTCTGTCAAGGCTTTAAAGTGTAGATATGATAGCAGAACTTTTCTTTTTTTTTTTTTTTTTAACTCGGACTCTTGTAATGATAGTGTATGACACTGAGGAGACAGCTATATTCTGGAGAACCGTCCATTTCTTCATCATCTTTAACTATATAACGTATATACGAGTCCCGCCTGAGGTCTGAAATGAGCCCAATAAACGTTAAAAAGATAAAGTCTGATTAAGAGTCCAACCGTTCATCATGATAGGAGAAAAATCAGGGTCAAATCAGGGATGATGAAACATTATTAGTTTGGTTTTTGAGATATCAAATGTCGCAAGTCATTTTCCTTATTGTGATGTGGGTGTTTGATCCGAGAATAGATCAGTTGTCAACCTCCGTTCATCTCGATCTGCCAATATTTAGTTTCATAGTTTTAATGTTAGTACTTACTGCAAGTCATCTTAGTAAACGCAGTTCCTAAAGAAGTAATAGTCATTGTAAATTCCCGAGCCCAAAACAATAAAGAGCGCTTTTTCCTTTATCACACTAAACAGAAGGGGCACTTCGATTTGGTGTAAACGCTAGCAAGCTTGTCTCGTTAGATCAATTACGACTGAGTGCTCCACAATTTCGGTTTTGTGCCACACCTAAGCTACGCATAGAAAATTATTCTGGGTACTTCAACGTGGTACAATGGTTAGCAAGCTTGTCACGTTAGACAAATTACTACTGATTAGTGAATTTGATCCTCATTAAGTGCCCCATATTTTCGGCCTGGTGCCACATCTAAGCTTTGCTTAGAAAATCAACTTACTTCGTGGTGTAATGGTTAGTAAGTTTGTCTCGCTAGAACAATTACGACTGGGTAGTGAATTAGATCCTCACTGGGTGCCCTATATTTTCGGCCTTGTGTCTCATATAAAGTACGCTTAGAAAATTACCACACTAGACAGAAATAGGCCAGTGCACTGTCTATCTGAGTCACATATATTTTGATTTAACACCGGGAACCAGTATTTGTATGAGTAATTCAGTTGAAAATAATGTTTTTCTTTTTGAGTGGGGAGAAGAAAATTCTCAAAGAAATGAAGAATTGACCTTTTTCATTTGTTTTCTATTTAAATGCGCAACTCCTTGTCTAATCAGAAATAAGTCCGACTAAACCTGTTTAACCTGATGTCAAACAAGTATGCCATACACACACACAGTATTTGGGACTAAGCTAGACGGATAAAGCATTGCAAATGAAACTGTATTTGCTTACACGTCATTATGTTTCAAATGGCATATTTTAGGCTGATTCTGGAAGACACTAGTAAAAGTTGTTTCTGGAAAAACAGTTTCAGTGAAGGCGAGGCTGACAAACTCTTGCAATTTTCGCCATTGTTATATTCTAAAACTTTGAAAAAGAAATGAAATCCGTCTTATTTATTTATTTTACTAATGTTCACCTAATACAAAGGCCCGTAGCCACTTAAGGTAGAATGTTGCTATGTGGAGTTGTATTAGCATAAGAAAGGGCAAGAAGAGAAGTTCTTGGGACTACGCTGGAAAGTTAACAACTAACTCTAGACTTGTGGAGGTCAAAATCTAATTAGGGAATAAAATTTCAGAGGTCAGGTGGTGACGCTAGAGATACAGAGCGGAGACATTTTTAGAAAGGTCAGGGGTTAATTCAGAAGATAATGAACAATCTTAAATTCCAAAGATTTGAAAAAAAATATTACCAGCAATACATTTGACTCTCAACAAAATATCTTTACGAAAATACATAGAATCAAATAAACTCAAGCCCAAATTCCACCCAAGTCTTTTGTGATCATTTTGCACTTAGTAAAAGGATGAATCCATTTCTCCCTTGTCTCCAGCCATACATATAATAATAGGGTAGACTAAGCTCTCTAGCCTTCAGTGGCAGCAACTCTAAGAATTTTGTAAAGAAGGCAATGAGAAATTACTTCTTTTTTTTAAATAATGTTCACCTAATACAAGGTGAACTCAATGTAGAGGATTACTATGTTATATGAGTGTAATAAAAGGCAAGAAGTGAAGCTCTTGGGACTATGCAGGAAAGATAAGATCAAATCTATTCGGCTGTTGATATTTACCAGCCTCCCCACGAGGTAGAATGTGGCACAAGGCCGAGTTTAATGTGGGGCAATCCTAGCCCATAGTCTTGGCCAGAAATTCCCCGTAGACCGCGTATAAAATGGGGTCGGGTAGCTGTTTCCCGAGACGAAACACTGCCCTTCGATATAGCCTCGTCTGGGGATCCTCTCTGCTCGGAAGCAGAGAGTTTGACCAGCACAGCAGCTGGAATAGATCTATTCGGCTGTTATTTTTACCAGCCTCCCCGCGTGGTAGGATGTGGCACAAGGCCGAGTTTAATGTGGGGAAATCCTAGCCCGTAGTCTCAGCCAAAAATTTTCCCGTATAAAATGGAGTCGGGTAGCTGTTTCCCGAGTCGAGACTCTGCCCTTCGCCATAGCCTCGTCTAGGGATCTTCTCTTTCCGGAGGCAGAGAGTTTGACTAGCACTGCTGGAACAGATCTATTCGACTGCTATATTTAACCCCCCCCCATCCACAAGGAAAGGCCGAGTTTAACGTGGGTTTCTCCTAGCCCAAGGTGGGTTTCTCCGAGTCCGTAGGCTCGGCCAAAAATATTCCCTTTGAACCCATATAAACGGGTTCCGGGGCCTTTTCTACCTCCCGGACGATGTCTTTTTGCCCTGCGGCAAAGCCTCATCCGAGTTCCTCTCTGCCGAGGCAGAGAGTTTGACAGTTGAACAATCTGTGCGTCTGTTCCCTAAGGCCTTCTCTCCTACTAATCTTATAGTAGGCGGAAGAGTCCAACATATACTCTTTAGAAGGGAGATACCACTACAATAACATTTCAGTGTTCATTTGGAGACGTTAGAAATATAGTCTGGAAGTAGACTTTAGAAACGACCTGAAACCCAATTATAAACACGAAACAAGGGATAAACCGCTACTCCTCTTCTAAAGACCGGGGTGTAGACTGAAATTTATGCACGTAATATCTGGTAACAATTCAAATAATCTGCTCTCAGACAAGCAATATGATTTCCGCTACGCCCGATCTACAGCTGATGTGCTTACAGCCATCACTGAAACCGTCTACCAAGCCCTTCAAAATAACGGTGAGGCTCGTGCCGTGGGCCTAGACATCTCCAAAGCGTTTGATAGGGTTTGGCATGCCGGCCTTCTTCGCAAGCTCCAGGGTTATGGTATTACTGGTCGACTGTTTGATCTAATACAATCATTCCTGTCAAACCGAGAATTGAAGGTAGTTCTCAACGGATTCCCCTCCAGTTCCTATCCCACGAACGCATGTGTTCCCCAAGGCTCCATCCTTGGCCCCACTCTTTTTCTTTATTTTCATCAGTGACCTTCCTGACGCCATAGATTCCCAAGTTGGCATCTACGCGGACGACACTACAATTTACTCCTGCCCTCAAAAACAAATCTAGTGTCGCTGACAAAACTAACCTGGCCGCTCGTTTTGAAATGGACCTCCAATCGGTTGTTAATTGGGGCAAGAATTGGCTGGTCAACTTTAACGCCTCAAAAACTAAATTACTCTCCATTAATCACCATAGAGATCCTTCCCTGCCCCCCCATTAAAATGTCTGATAGTCAACTTCTTGAGAGCAACTCCTGCGTCTGCTCGGTCTCACGTTGACTGCTGACCTGAGATGGAACAAATACATTGATTCAATTGCTTCTTCCACCGCGAGGAAAGTTGGCTCTCTGTGCCGCGCCAGGAAATTTTTCTCCCGGAATCGATACTTCAAATATACAAATCAACCATTCGCCCTTGCATGGAATATTGCTGCCATATATGGTCTGGGGCACCTTCTGTTTACCTCGGAGTTCTTGACAAGATCCAGAGACGGATATGTAATATAATTGGCCCTGATCTGGCGTCTCGTCTGCAGTCACTCTCTCACAGACGCGCCGTCGCCTCTCTCTGTCTTTTTTACAAATACTTTCATGGTAATTGCTCCGATGAGCTGCTTTCACTGGTTCCCAGACTCCATGAATTCAAGCACCCTACGAGGCTGGCATCTCGCTCCCACCCTTACACTGTAGAAACTTTTAAATGTAGCCGTCTCTTCTACTCCAATAGCTTCATACCTCACACCTCTCGCCTGTGGAACACCCTTCCCAATTACTGTTTCCCTCAGAGCTATAATCTCCAGCTATTCAAATGTAATGTCAGTCGACATCTCCAGTTGCCTTGATCTATCCACTACCCTTCTCCTCATCCTTTCTTCTATCACTCCTATCTGCTCTCACTCCATATCTTCTGCAACCCCTGCATCCTAGTGGCTTCACGCCTTGCTCGGGGCGTAATGCTTAAAAAAAAAATAAAAAATAAAAAAATACATTTGCTTTCTTCAGTTAAATTTGACTTTAGAAATTGATAAAACATTTTTCGATTAAATAGTTTTACTTTGGGTGCATTGGAAACACGCACGTGTATTTTTTTAGGGGAATTACACTGTGAACAGGAACGTTTTTTTACAATGATGTTCATTCTGTACAAGACCCAAGAGCCACATGAGGTAGAAGGCTGTTATTTAAAAGGAAGTTATTTTCAATTGATAATGTAAAATTTTTTAAAGGGACCACCGGATGTGAAAGAGAAGGAAACCCAATCTTAAACAAGAAACAAGGAAATAAACCTCTACATCTGTTCAAAAGACTAGAGATTACCAGTAATAAAGTATACCTACATTGCAACATTATGGAAGATTTTGTAAATAGGCGATTATTATATAATTTTAACGGGGGAATAATGAGAAATTGGTTTTGAATATGGTTCAATTAAATGAATTAATTTCTACTGGAAGCAAGTCAATTAATTAACATTTTTAAATGAATTCATTAAATGTTACTGGCCTACATTCTATTTTAAAAAAATTGAAAATAAATTTTCTTTTCGGAAATCAATATAATCTTTGGTGTTTAAGGAAAATTGTCCTATTTTGATTTTAGATAATGGAAACCGTACAAATATTTGCATAGAAAATCTACCATAGATGTTACATGTATGCTCTGGAATCTAGGAATGAGAAATTTTTTTGCTTTCTAAGATATAGAATTTAAAATTGCAAAATCAATCAATTTTTTCACGAATCTATCTATTTATCTATCTATCTATCTATCTATATATATATATATATATATATATATATATATATATATATATATATATATTTGCTATTGTGTGTTTTTATAAAATAAATCAGAAATAAATACGAATATAACGATAAAGATAATAAAAAAAAAAAAAAAAAAAAAAAAAAAAAAAAAAACTTTCTTTTACCAAAGCGTTTTTCCTCTTATTTATTTTGGAAAATATTTAAATATTAAGAAAATTTTTATGAACTCTCAAAAAATATTCTTAAACCATAATCATTAAAATTCAAGGTAAACTATGACAGGTGCCAAAATGTAATTTAATATTAAAAAAACGGAAGGAAGTAAAAATTTGACTTTTAAAATTTTTTTATTTAAATTTTTATATTAATTAAAAATTTAATTTTTTTATTAATATAATTATTATTCATTATTTTATTTTATTTGATAATTATTTATGAACACAAAAGGATTTTATAATTAGAATGTACCATTTGAAGTTCTCAAAACAGAAATAAGTTTGTGTGCAAATTTAAATCTAATTAATATCACATATTTTTTAAAAGATTTTGATATTACTTTGTGAAATTTTTTTATTTTGCTATCTATTGAATTTTTAAAATTTTAAAAGAAAAACAAATTAAAAAATAAAATTAAGTGTGAGATGTTTGATTTAGATTTATATTTTCATTTAAAACTTTGATTTTTAATGATACCAAAACATGAATTTATAAATTTAAAAATGTTGAATATCGTTGAAATGAGCAAAAGAATTTTTAAATAAAATGCAAATTCATTCATATTTTCAATTATTAATTTTTTTTATTTTAAATTCATTTTTGAGTTTTAAAAATAAATTTCGAAGTGTAATATAATTCAGTGTCACTTAAAACAATTTAAATGTATCAGTCTGTAAATTTGATTAACTGTTTTTCTGGATTTGAAAAACTCATTGTAACAGAATGAAAAATATGTTAAGTTTTTCAAACGATGAATCTTGAAATAATGAATATTATATATTAATTGTAAATCTATTTTGTCTGTTCATATCTATTTATTTATCTATCTATCTATCTTTCTATTTATCTATTTAATTTGTTTTACATATTATATCTATGTTTGTTCTTATCATAATATTAAAAAATTCTATGTATCAATGATTTTATTAATCCATAAAATCTTTTATGTTTGTTCTTATATTACAATGTATAAATTCTTATCTATAAATATATATAAATAATATGTGTGTTCTTATTTATTTATCTATATTTGTTCTTATATTATATATCTATTTTAAATATATATCTATATATCTATTTCTTATCTATTGTTTTTTATCTATTTAAATATTTACATAATTTAAAAAATTCATCTATTTATCTTTATTTTTTTCTTAAAAATATTTATTTATCTATATTTGTTTTTATTTATTATTTTGTTTTTATTATCTATCTATTAACTTTCTATTTAATAATTTATTTATCTTATCTATTTATTTAAGATTAAATGTCTATTGATATGCATATATATATATGTGCATTTATATAAATTTTATTATATATATTTTATGGTTTTAAAATTTATTTTTAATACGCTTATTATATAAAAAATATCCATTTAATTTGAACAGTATTTTCATTAAAGATTTATAGTTTAGAATATTTTAGAAAGTGTTATTACAAAAAAAATTTAAAAGCAAACATTTCGAATGCATAAACACATGCATTACTTATTGCAATTGCACAATTTGAATGTCTTTTTATTATATATATATATATATATTTATATATATATATATATATATATATATATATATATATATATTCAATATATTTTGGTGAAATGATATTATTATTTGAATAAAAAACTAAATTTTTCAAAATTTTATTTATATACCGGTAAATTGGCAAAAAATAAAATATTTATTTAAAAATTTAATAATAAATTTGATATAAGAAGTTGTCAATATTATTCAAAATTTCAAACTCATTTGAAACAGTTTTGCAAATAAATTACAATAATTTTAAATGATATGAATATATGCAGCGGATTCTGACATCGAAACATACATTTTTGATTACGAAAAGTGGAATTTTTCCATAATTTAAAAAAGAACGATGGAATTCAAAAAAAATAAAAAAATAAATATCCACAAAAAAATCCTTTGAAAACGAATTTTTAATTATAATAAATATGAATCAAAATAATTTAAATGATAATTTCAAAAAGAAATCGAAAAAAGGAATTCAAAATTTTTATATTATCTTTTTTTTATAAGGAAAATGTTTCTTTTGGGAAAGTAGAACTTGCATTCCATTTAAATCATGGAAATTTGCATTCAAATAAAATATTTTTCACTATTAAGTCAATTTAGGGCAATTATTGACCAAAACAAAAAAAAGCAAATCAAGATGTTAATAAGTTGGCATTAGATTTGCTTTAAAAAATACATTTATTTTAATATGGCTTAATGGTTAAACAAAAATAATGATTAAAAATGAATAAAATTTCGATTTAAATTGAATAAACATTTCAATTGATAAAAATTCAAATTTATGGAATTCCGTTAAATTTTAATTTCACTTTAAAACAAAACAATTCTAAAAAAAAATCTAAAACATTTTGTCTCCTCAATTACTTTTATATTTTAAATTTCTCCAAAATTATAAATTTTTTTTATATATATATATATATATATATATATATATATATATATATATATATATATATATATATATATTTATATTTTATTATTTTTATTATAATAGATTAAAAAAAATTTTACATAAATATACAAAAGTTTTTATGTTTTTCAATATAAAGTTTAACTTCCTCATAAAAAGAAAATATTAAATAACTTGTGATAAAAAAAATTCCCATGAACATTTATTCTTTTTTTTGTTTATTGTTGTTTTTTATATTATATATTTATATATATATATATATATATATATATATATATATATATATATATATATATATTTTAAGTTAATTTAAAAATTTAAATGAATTATTTTTAGGAGTTTGAAAAAGACCTTGGGAAAATAAATTAAATTATTGTAATTTCATGTCGTAATGGAACAAAATTTTTATAAAAAATTAAATTTTATGCTCTACTCTTGTATAGCACTATAATTTTTTTTTTAAAAAAAAAATAAATAAAGAAAATTTAAAAGATTTTGGATCATTAATTTTTTTGTTCATTCCTATTACATCAATTTACGAATTACACAAACACACACACATTATATATATATATATACATATATATATATATATATATATATATATATATATATATATATATATATATATATATATATATATTTATATATATATATATATATATATATTAATTATTAAAATGAAAAAATTTAAAAATTATTTATCTGAAAATTTCTCGGACAGATTAATTTATATTTTGAGATTTAATACTGTTTATTTTTAAACAGATTATTTATTTAAATACTTGTATCTATAAAAAGAACGATTTAAACATAAAAATGTTTTTAATATAATTTTATTATATTATATATATATATATATATATATATATATATATATATATATATATTATATATTTTGTCAAAAATAGAAAATTTTTAAATATTAAAAGTTTTCACACATAGTGATGTGACATTTTATATGGATGAATATTTTCAGACTTAAATTAGAAGAAGAGGACAGTTGTATATTTTCTAGATCCTAAATTTTTTTACATCTCAGATTTATACAATCGGAATCTATGTATCGAAAAGACGAAGATAACAGCAGGAAACCTGAAAAAATTGCTGAAACGAGAGCAGCAAATTGAAAAAATCATGCTAAATATCAGAAGAAATTATACTGGATGTTTGTAGGTCTATTTCTTCTAAATATGAAAATTGTATTGAATAGAACGGCAACCAGTTTGAGGACTTGATGTGAACTCATCATTATATGAACATTCTGCCATTGCCCCAAGTAGCTTTTATCTTATTAAAGTTAATTTTCTATGGTTTTTTTTGCATATTTTACTCTCAAATTCTTTAAATGTTTATTCTTTCTCTTGTATTAATCTTATTTACAAGTCAAAATACATAAATTGAGTAAGTGATAACGATTCAAAGAGTGTATATATTATTTTGGGACACCATGTATATATATATATATATATATATATATATATATTTTCATAGTAAAAAGAAAGAACATTAAGATATATAATCCAGTATTTTTTTGATATTTTTATTTTTACAAAACAGTGCTCAATGTAAATTTATATTTATAAATATTTAAATTAACTGATTTAAAATATTTTTCCTTCCATGTTTCAAAAACCGAAGTTATATATATATATATATATATATATATATATATATATATATATATATATATATATATATATATATATATATAAAAGAAAATGTTGTAGTGGTTCCAACGAGAGAAAAGTATGTATATTAAAAAAAAAAGGGTGCCGCAAACGTTTTTGGTTGTAATGTGGATTTATTGAGAAAAATATTATACTTTGTTTTACATAATTTCACGACACGTGTTTCTGGTCTGGTCTCGCAACCGTCTTCAGGTAAAAAGTGGAGATTTTTACATATTATTAAAAATAATTAATTTTTTTCTTCATGTTCAATGTGGAATATTCTCGATATGAGACATTCTGTTTGTGTGTTGGCAATCCGATTTTTTTTTCTAGATATATATATTGACAGACTATCATCACTGCCCGTATATTGCTTAATATGTTGTAATTGACATCTTTGATAATGGCTTAAGTAAGCCGAAAGCTTTGATTGTATTAAAAAATAATATGGATCAATATTGTGAATTTCTTTCTTCGTTCAACGATAATGTTATTAAACTTATCACACGTTACGAAAAAAATTACATAAAATAAATTAACAACACTATATTATTTAATGAAACGTGAATGAATATATATATATATATATATATATATATATATATATATATATATACAATTTTAAAAACTATATATATATGTGTGTGTGTGTGTGTGTGTGTGTGTGTGTGTGTGTGTGTGTGTGTATGTATACGTGTTTTTTAAAAATCTGAAATTTCGTCATTTGGAATCTGGGTCGGGACGAGAATATTTTAGAATCCTTTCGTAATAATGGCTATTCCTTCCCGAGCACACCAGTCTGCTTGATAGAGATTCCTGCTGAAGCACGGCTATGTTTGTTTATTAATACAAATCTTTTGAGAAAACCTTAGTTACAGTCATCTAGCGTGATGGGCCATTTGAAAAACGCCAGTATGTTGAAATCCTTGATTCATGACTTCGTGTTAACGCAAAAATTGACAACCTCAGGCGTATCCTATTTCACTCATCAGTTTTTTCTCTCACTTCCCCAGTAAAATAACATCAAGAATTCACCTTCATGATCGCAAGTCGAACGGTCTAATCACACGCGCCTATATATTCTTTCTTGATATTCATTTTAAGCTTATGTTCATTATCATCAGACAGTTGGAAAAGAAAGGCGACAAACTTATAGGCAGATAAGGAATGCATTCATTTCTGAAGACTATTTGAAAGCCTGCAGTCGATAAGGACAGGCAATGCGTTAAAAGTTAATTGTATACAAGTTACGCCTATTGAAGACTGGAAGGCAGTTTGTTTTCAAAACCCAGCAATAACTGTCACACTTCAACTCTAACCTTAGTGTCTCGGCGAGGGGGTAATATCTGGCTGGTTCGTATAGTTGATATTTAGTAGTCGGTTCGATATTCACTGGCTGTCCTGTAATTTACGCCTTGTACCAAACTAGACTAAGCTTTGTATATCTTGGTTACTCTAGCGTTCCTTCTCGCTGGAGCTGCCCAGTCCTCGCTTTTCAGCATTGACAGAGTTCAAAAGCGTTTACCCGGCATTGTGGGTGATGAATTATTCTCCATTCTGCAAACCCCTTCTCACAGACGAAACGTTTCTACCCTTTCCTTAATCTATCAGTATTTCCATGGCAAATGCTCAGACTAGTTATATTCTATAGTTCCGCCAGTCCAGACCTAGACATCTAAGACCCATTGTGTCACGTATATTTTATTCGGTAGATCTTGCTCGGAGATTCAAGCCAACCATCACGATCCTGCCACAACCATGGCAGGTCATTAGAGTGGCATCCTCTGTCATAATATAGCTGGTTAATGTAGGTGGTTGCTGAGCGACCAACCCGTCTTGCTTCCTGGCCAGTTGTCAAGAGTAGAATATCACTCGCAAGATTTGTTTTGCACGCCAGCATTGTCGTACAAAGCGCATTCTTCGTTCGCCTAAATTTGTAATAATATCGTCGATGTGTCCATAGAACTGTGATTCAGTTGGATGTTGTCTCCAAGAGATGTTATACATAGCTCACATCATCCGAGTGTAGGTCTCATCAAGCTTAGACTCTAGGGATTTAGTTAATGTCCAAGCACTGGCATCATACAGACTATCAAGTCGATAGCCTGCAAAAAAGTTGACATATATTGACTGTCCTGGGTATGACCATAAACTACATCCGCGTCCTGTGTAAGATGATAAGCTGCATCCGCGTCCAGGGTAAGATGATAAACTAGGTCTAACAGAGGAAGGCCTCTGATCAAGAGGTTTTGAGGCGCGTGGAATCATCTCTTAATTGCTGTTGTTCTCAGGTCTACCCTGACCCTGGGTGGTAGCACCTGTTAGGGTCCCAGCTATGGGCAAATAGTTAACACCCAAACTGGGGTCAAATCACTATGAAAGTGAGAAAATATATTTTCATACTTTGTAAAAAATTATTACCTGCAATTTTTGAAAAAAAAAAGATATTATCAGAAATACATTTTTGAAAAAAAAATATTACCAGCAATAAATATTGTCGGCATTAAATAACCCATTGAGGATGATATGCCATAAAACAAAACAACCCATATATTGACTATGCAGATGGCATAGCTATCATTGCAGATAACATTACCAATACCACAGTTCTCATATCATGTACAAAAGGTAAATTCATACCTATTCCCTTCGTATTCCATTAGTAAGGAGGAACATACAGAGAAGAGGTACGCCAGAATACGTAAGAGTATCTCATATAAGGTACCTACGTCTTGACGGATAAGCTCATGAACAAAATCAAAAACATTTTTCTTTTCTTTTTTACATTAACTCTTCCAAAGTAAGTATAAATAATTTCACCACATATTACCTTGTTATTGTTCTTTTTTAATGTAGGATTTAATCAACGTTTGAAATATCAATATCTTTCGAGATATTTCTTACACATATCCAGGTTAACTATTTCAGAAATTCAGTTCTTCTTTGTCTTATATAATTAATATGAATGCCAGTGTGTCACTGTGTTACACTTACTCCTAGAAGAAGTAGCCCAACATATCACACCATTTTGGAATCAGGCCGACTCCAAGAGCAAATTTAAAACACTTCGGACCGGATCCGAACCCGCAATCCTGAAATTTTATATTCCCAAGTTATATATAAGTTACTGTGATTGTTCTCGGATTCCGCCATCTTGGCTTCTAGTGATAAAATCAATTAAAGGGACACAACTCTCTAACTTTCAATAGCATATTTTCAAATGAAAAAATATACTGTTCTCAAATTACAGAGTTTCAAAATAAAATTGGCCGTATTTTCAACGTTGTTCCTAGAGGCCGTAGCCCAAAATATATTTTGGAATCAGGCCGACTCCCGTGAGTAAATTAAAAGCATTCCGGACCGGAGCCAGACTCACAGTCCTGAAATTTTGGATTCTCAAGTTTTCATTTCTTCGATTGTTTTCGGCCGATTTTTTATGTGACTTTCTTTTGCGACGAACTTTTTGTAGGATAACAAATCATTGTACAATCATTTTTTTTCCCGAATAACAGAAATTATTAAAATAAAATGAATATTTTAACACTTTCGTAGGTTTTTATGGACGTCGGTTTGTTATCAGAGTTCAAAAGCGATTTACATAGCCTTTTGGGTGATGAATTATTTTTCATCCAGCAACCTCTTTCCCACAGACGAAACGTCTCTTTACTCGCTACTCTATCATTTTTTTTATATTAGGTTATTAACATTTATTCTTTTTGATATTAACTCTTCCAAAATAAGTATAAATAATTTCACCATTTATTGAATTGTAACTGTTATTCTGAAGATATGTTCTTTTTTAATGGAGGATTTACTCGACATATTTATTTTTATTTCAAAGAAACGTTTTTAATGGAGGTTGTTCTCTACATTTGAAATATCAATGTCTTTGGAGATATTTCTAACACACGTGCAGATTACCTCCTGCAAGAATTCAGTCTTTCTTTGCCTTTAAGAATAGATTTCATCTTGTTATTCCAAATGTCTACGCCTCTCTTCTTTACGCAATGAGTAATCTACCCAAAACCTTTCAAATCTTTTTTCCCCTAATAACATAAATTATTAAACATAAAATGAATATTTTAACACATTCGTAATTTTTTATGGACGTCGGTTTGTTATCAAAAAGACTGTTGATGAAAGAAATATAAATCTACTGAAACTAGAGAAAGGCACAGTGTTAGATCGAAAAGAAAAGATCATTTTTAATATAGGAATATTGCTGAGAAACGAGAAATTATCAAATCAGAACGAACTACATATCTACCGAAAACTAAGGGACACGAATGAATTAAAAAAAATAAGGTGGTAGGAGCAGATTAATTGGTTATTTGCAATTGTATCAGAAAAAAAAAATATATTGTTGGCCATGTTTATTCTCCAGCCTAAATCAGGTCAATTTTGGTTGATGACTGTTAGAATAACTATTTATAAACAAATTCTGAGGGATTGCTGACATCATGCTAGATCTATGAATCATTTCAATAATTACAAAGGTTTAAAGTCATTTGGTGAATGTAACATAGTAACTGCTACTCGCGAGCCTGAAAAACTTGAAAAGGTGTGGCATAAAAAAATTAATTGAAGGAAATAAACAGCATTTAAAAGTAGTAGCAAACGTTGTATTATATCTTCGCATATAAGAACTGCCATTGTTTGGACGTAACGAAGTAAAAAAAACCTTAACAAAGGAATTATCGTAAATTATGCACTTGAAGATATTCAACAGCAGTGACAGCTAAAATGGATACCGCATACTTTAATTTAATTCATTCATAATTTAATGAAGGATATATTCGAATAGAAAATAATGGTCTAATGAAGATGCTGACATTCCACATAACTTCAATAAAAGGAAGGAAACCCCCATTAATACTGGAAAGAGCGATGAAAGCTAATCAACATAAGAAACCAATTTACCTGGAAAATTGTTTTAAAGAGAAAGATTTTATGAATTCCAACCAACAGTTGTACAAGCTGCTCGGTAAATGAATGCCAAATTGTCCTTGTAAGAAAACGGGAAATATTAGTATCAGTGGCGTAGCTAGGGGTGCCAGCACAGGAGGGGTGACACAATGTCACCCCCAACAAAATTTTTTCAACCAGGCTAAGGTGCCAAAAAATAGTCTGAAAACAGTGGTGGAGACACTGGGTTTCGCAGGCGGGCATATGACCCCCCAGAAATAATTTATGACCCCCAGTTTTGTCCCCCGTCAGAAATTTTCTTATAAATTGTCGGGAAATTTGTGAGTAGGAAAAATAGCAATGTTTTTCAGCTTTTTTTTGTTTCAGTTGTTACAATCTTGGTTACTAACAAGAGACATTGTTGTAACATTTTATCGGATGATATGGTGTTTTTAACTCTGCATCATACTTATTATAAAACCCAGGTTGTTGTGTGTGTGTGTGTGTGTGTGTGTGTGTCTGTACGTTTATATATTGGATCGGATTTCCTACATTTTCAACCGATTTCAACAAAACTTCACAGGACTACATAAAAGGTTTTGCGGTGGTTCTGACAGCGCCAAAAATTGGAAAAACACAATTGTTTTTGCACGAAATCAATTTGAAAACACGATTAAAGGCATCATCTTTGAGAATGAAAAGGGGACAACTCATATCGAGTTATACTTATTATAAAACCCAGGTTTGTGTGTGTGTGTGTGTGTGTTCGTGTTTATATATGGGATCGGATTTCCTACATTTTTCAAACCGATTTCAATTTAAAACAAACTTTTTTTTTTTTGTCAGGTAGTGTTTCTTATTGTCTTGCACACTTTTTTTTTTTATTTTACATTCAGAATGCTTTAAAAATTCCATTTACAAGACAATTGTTTATAATAAAATTCTATTCAATCGGTAGACTCATAACAATTGAAAACAATGTTTTGTTTGAGTTTGGGTTTGACCAATTCAAAAAAAAAAAAAAAAAAAAAAAAAAAAAAAAAAAAAAAACTAATTAAGACATGCGTGTCCGTCAACCTTAAACAATAATCTTTGTCAATTTTATTTTTCAGTCTTTATGATGGTTGATACTTGATCTATCTCTTACTGTTACAAGGGCAACGCCGGGCTCTACTTTAGTAATAAATAATAACAAATGAAATGAAGCCAAAATTAAATAACAATTAAAGTCTTGCCTGTATTCGCTGAGATACAATTTTTCATTGAGTGAGCGATATACTTTTTTTAAAATATATCTACTCTTTGTTGGGAATTAATCAGAATCAGAATCGAGAATAAAAAAAATCTGAACTTTTTAGGGAATCGTCCATATCGAAATCGAAAATTTTCCAATTAAATTTTCCGATTCCAAAAAACGATTCATTTAAATTTTTAACTTAATTTTATTATTCAATTAATGATAAATATTTATTGTTTTTAAATTATCACTAAAACTAAAAATCATAATAACATCAAAATACGATTGTTTAAATTTATTTTACTTTTATAAAGAAAAAAAAAAATAAACTTTGCATAAATTCTCAAGGTAACCTTTAAAAAGAATTCAGTTGATTTACAATGTTCTAAAAAATGCTTAAAAATTAAATAGAACATTTTGTCAAAAAAAGTTTTTCAAACATCATTGATAATTAAATGGTATTTTGAAAATGATGCAAAAAAATTGATTCAAAATTTTTTAAACCAGAAAATTACAACAAAAAATTTATTTCATGATCTTTGAACAATCAAATTTGATTTCAAAGTTCATTGAAAACGAGTTTTACAAGAAAAAACTTTTAAAAACAAATCATTGACCAGTTTAAAAGAATGGAAAATGAAAAAATTCATTTAAGACCATAGTATTAGAATGTCATCATTTTTTTGTGTATTGTCGTGTTTTGTATTTAGTTGTTCTGAAAGTGAACAGTTGCATTTAAAAAAATCTTTTGATTTGAATTGATTATTTTGTGGTATTTTTTTTTGTCAAAATCATAATGTAAACAGTAACGTACCGGTCAGTAGAACAAAATTTAAAGGTAGAGCAAAAAAAAAAATTTTAATTTTTTTAACCATTCAGCATATAAATGAAATCAGGGTCATTGGGGTGACATTTGATTTATTTTTTGAATAAACGTTGGTTTCTAGCTACGAATAAAAATTAGTATTACCATAAACATTGGATTTTATTTTTGTTGGAATAGACATAATCTTTAAATAAATTTTTTTTTAAATAAAAAATATTTTATGTTAAAATAAAATAAATTTAAAATATGAATTCTTTTTTCAGCGTAATTTATTTTTTTTTTAAAAATTCAATGTTCAAACTGGATCTTTTAAATGAATATTGCAAATGGAGTTAAAAACCTATTTGTTTAATAGCGATGGAAATAAAAAATTGGGTTTAACCATTTCATTTTAAAAAAATTGCATCATTGCACAAACCTAACACGATTTTTATTATTTAAATTATTTAAATATTTAATTTTTTACCTTTTTTAAAAAAAAATTAAAATTTAAAATCTTTTAATTCAAAAATATAAAAAAATGAAAAAATATCAATATATAAAAATTAAAAAACAATAAAAATTTATTTTTTTCTTCTTCATTCTTCTTCTTCATTTTTTATTTTTTTTTTTTTTATATGTTTTTACAAGGACATAAGATTATAATTTCTCCCCTCTTTTGTTATTTTGTCATCTCTCCTAAAACTTGTTTGTAAAATCCAGAATTTATAAAACTAGCTTGAAAGGTATGTTGTAAATATAAAGACATATACATTTTTTGAACTAATATAGAAACATATGTCGATAAAGGATTATTTAGAAAGGCATATCAAAAAAATAGAAATTATTACTGAGGATATATAAAAAAAAAAAGTGTTGATTATATAATTTATATTTTAAATGAATTAATTTTTGAGGCATTTAAAAAAATTAACCCAATCATCTTATAAATTCAAGATTTTTACCAAAATAAAAATAAAGGTAAATTCTAAATTTTTTTTATTACGATTTTAAATATACCTTGAATTTATTTAAAATAATGTTTTTTTTTTTATTTTTTTTCAGATTTAACAATTTTAAGTCTTTGCAATTTCAACCATGGAAAATCAACAATGAAACAATGTATTTTTTTTAAATTCTATATTAACGAAAATGGACTTTCAAACTGAAATTTATATATATAGTTTATATAATTTTTTATAAAATTTGTTGAGAATGCAATAAAAAAACGATGCAACGTTTGAATTCAATTCAATTCCTGCGCGATGATGACGAATAATTTGTCTGTATTTTTTTGCCAATTCTAATACTGCAACAATATTTTATTTATGAACAACATTTCTAAATATTTAATATGCCACCGAAGATTTATTTAAATAATTTTATTTAACAATTTTTAAAAAAAAAATTTTCTTTTTCTTAACACATTGTTTGTTTTTAAATTTCTAAATTTAAATTGAAATTAAAAGTTATTAAATTTTAAATTTGAAAAAAGAAAAATCATTAAAAATTAAAGTTAATTCAAATTTTTTATTGGTCCAATTCGTTTTTGGAACCGAACTTTATAAACTTTTTTCAAAAGTTGGATGGATAAAAAAATAAAAAAATAAATTTGGTAGATAAACTTTTGATAAAATTCACAAAGTTTAAAGTGCACCATTTATTTCACTTCTAGCAGATAAAAAACTGCTGTGAAAAAATGTATTCAAAAGTCTTTATTATTGTCAAAACCACGTAAAATGGGTCAAATAAATTAAAAAACATTTTAATTTTTTATGGATGTATGAAAAATTTTGCTAAAAGTATAAAGATTGTCTGATGTGAAAAGAAAAATAGTTTTCTCGTCTATATTTCTGCATCTTTTCATGGCTCCACAATTTATTCCATCGATATTACTGGATAGGCTTTTGACTCCATTTGCAATATTCATTTAAAAAATTATAAAATATTATGGGCCAAACATAACACAATATTTATTATCAACCTTTTATAAGGATTTATTTTTTACCTTTTTATAAAAAAATAATTTAGTTTTAAATTTTAAAAAATAAAAAATTATATAAAAAATAAATTTAAAAATATATAATATATTTACAGTCAATATAAAAAATTTTGAATTTCTTTTCTTCTTCTTCTTCTTCTTCTTTTTGTGTATTTTAACCCCTTTAGGACTAAGCCGATAAAATTGCTCCCCAAATTTCCTGTCCGTTGTAACTCTTAATAAATTTTGTCATTTTTTTATCTACTAAAACTTTTTCTGTCAAAAATTTGTTTAAAAGGTTGCTAGATAGGTTCAAAACGTTGCTTTAACATCTTCCCTCATGCCTTTCGTTCTCCAGTGAGTATCAAATTTTTTAAATTTTCTTTTTTTTATTATATATCCTAGAAAATTCCATGCCAGTATTTCTGATGTTAAGAATAAGAGTTTTTTTGTTTTAGGTTTTTCTAAACACAAAAAAATTTAATCCATTTTTTTGAATCATCCATCTGTTTAAATCCAATAAAAATAACTTTCAAGTCTCTTCAATTTTAGGTGATTGTCCAGCATTCAATAAAAATACAGACCACTGATATTTGTTTTTTTTTCATAAATTTTTCTTTCATTAACAAATCAACTTCAATAAATTTTAAAACAATAATAAATTAACTAAAATGAATAAAAGACATTTCCGATGACAATTTAAAAGTTTACATTCCCATAAAATTGAAGAAGACATTTTTTTTCAATATAATCATATAACTATTATATATAATATATCAGGTCATCCCATAAGTTCTGTCCGAATTTTGAATAAAGAAAACAAGTGACCAAATGTTACATTTAATTACAGATTCAATCAACAATGTATTTTCCCTGATTATCTATGACTTCCTTCCATCTATTAACAAGCTTATTAATTCCATTACTGTAAAATTCTTTTGGCTTTGATTCGAAGAACTCACAAATGTCAGTTTTAATCTCTTCCTGTGTTACAAAAGCTGTTTCTTCAAAATGATTCTGTAAGCTACGAAACAAATGGTAGTCTGAAAGAGCAAGATCGGGAGAATAAGGTGGTTGAGGAATTTTCTCCCAACCAAGTTCTTCGATCTTTTGTGACGTGATTCTTGCTGTGTGGGGTCGTACATTGTCCTGATGAAACATCACCTCTTTTTCGATTCACTAGAGCAGGTCTTTTTTTGCCTCAAAGCTTGGTTCAAACGCTATAATTTCTGACAGTATATTTGAGCATTAATTGTTGCATTAGGTGGTAAGAATTCAAAGTGGATTATTCCTTGGCGATCCCACCAGATTGAAAGAAGAACCTTTTGCCCATGAAGTTCCCTTCTCGGCTGTGGCTGGGGTCCTTCCCTTTACCAAGCCACTGTCTACGACGCTTAACATTTCGATAAAAGATCCATTTTTCGTCGCCAGTCACAAGTCTATCCAAAAAAGGTGAAACAAGTTGGCGAGAATGGAGAGAAGAGCAGATGTCAACTCAGGATTTGAGGTTGTTTTCAGACAATTCATGAGGCACCCATTTTCCAAGTTTAGGAACTTTTCCAAGTTGTTGAAGATGACGATGAACAGTTGTATGGTTTGAACTGAGAACCACTGCCAATTCCTCAACTGATAAAGCAGGATTTTCTTCAAGGGCTGCTTCAAGAAGCTTTTCATCAAACTCAACTGGACGTCCGGTTCGATCTTCATCTTCAAGGGTGAAATCTCCACCTCTGAATTTTGCAAACCATCTTCTGCAAGTTCTTTCATTCACACATTCCTCTCCATAAACTGAGTGAATGTTTCTAGCCGCTTCGGCTGCTGAGTTTCCTTTCTTGAACTCATAAAGCATTATGTGCCTCAAATGATTCTTGGGTACTTCCATGTTAGCAGGGTTTTAATCAAACAAAATTTAATTTTATTGTTCTCTGAAATAAAATTTGATCAGTTTAAATGCATCTAAACATAAAAATAATGTTCAGCTCCATTAGACATTATAAAATACTCTTTAAATTTCGTTCATTTTATACATACTTCACTTCCATGTAATTTTATACAATACTGCCACAAATTGAGAAACTGTTTGGCATTATACATTAGGATGGTGGCTGGCCGCTCAAATCCGAGAATGTCTGACTATCAGGACGGCTAGGCAATCCCTGTTGCAGACACCTGCTCAGGAACATTTGTGTTTGTTCAACACTCACAGATCTCACCTGTGGGTTATACTGAAACTATTTTGAGCGAAACTAAGTGACAGTTTCCGGAAAAGCAGTCTGAACAAGATCAGTACGCTCAAAACCTCGATCACGATGACTTGCGACTTCGTGCTAGCACAACTATCGACGAATCCCAAATAATTCCATCTATCCAATTACACACTTAAGGCTTGGGTCAACCCGTGGTATATTTTTCAAGAACTTTCCAGGTGGATAACTCACATTCCTGATAAATCGACCACGATAAGATTCGAACCCCTGTCTCATAGTCGCAAAGCTAAACACTACGGCACACGCTCCCTTATATACAGTGCAAGCAAACTGAATTGAAGCATCTTCTATTAATTGATTTTATATAAGAAACAAACATGAAAATAGTTATAAGTATAAATATTCTGAAAACATCATCTAAAAACAAAGACAGATTTTGAACAATTAAATTATTCGGATATTACTCAAGCAAAAAGAAGTGAGTAAAACAAATGAACCCTAGAGAGACATATATCGAAATGAACGCTATAGAGGCATATATCAAAATATAAAACCTATAGAGATGTATATCAAAAGGATTCCTGAAGAGGCCTGTATCGAAATGAACCATATCAAAGCATATATCAAAATGAACCCTATAGAGGCTCATATCAAAAGCAACCCTATAGAGGCAGATATCGAAAGGCGCCCTACAGAACAATATATCGAAATGAACCCTCTAGAGCTGTATATCGAAATGAACCCTATAGAGGCATATAGAAAAATGAACACTATAGAGGCATATATCAAAAGGAAACATATAGAGGCATATATCGAAGGACACCATATAGAGGCATATATCGAAATGAACCCTCTGGAGGTGTATATCGAAATGAAACCTATAAAGGCATATATCAAAATGAACTCTATGGAAGCACATATCGAAATGAACAGTATAAAGTCATATATCAAAATGAACTATATAGAAGCATATATCGAAAGACACCCTATAGAGCAATATTTGGAAACTAACCATCTAGTGGCATATATAGAAAAGAACACTATAGAAACATATATCAAAATGAACCCTATAACGGCATATATCGAAAGTTACCCTATAGAGGCATATATCTAAATGAACTCTCTAGAGGGATACATCGAAATGTACCCTATAGAGGCATATATCAAAATGAAACCTATAGAGGCATATATTGAAAGGCACACTATAAAGACATATATCGAAATGAACAGTCTAGAGTCGTATATCGAAATGAACACTATAGAGGCATATATCGAAATGAATACTAGAGAGAAATACACCAAATTGAACCCGATACAGGGATATATCAAATGGCACCCTATAGAGGTACATATCGAAATGAACAATATCAAAGCATATATCAAAATGAAGCCTATAAAGGCAGATATCGAAAGGCACCCTACAGAGGCATATATCAAAATGAAACTTCTAGAGGCGTATATCGAAATGAAACCTAGAGGCATATATCAAATGAACGCTATAGAGGCATATATCGAAATGAAAACTATAGAGGCATATATCAAAATGAACCCTATATAAATATATATCGAAAGGCACCCTATAGAGGCATATGTCTAAATGAACACTCTAGAGGCGTATATCGAAATGAACAATATACAGGCATGTATCAAATTGAAACCTATAGAGGCATATATCAAAAGGCACGCTATAGAGCCATATATCGAAATGAACACTCTGGAGGCATATATCGAAATGAAACCTGTAGAGGCGTATCTCAAAATGAACCCTATAGTGGCGTATATGGAAATGAATACTATAGAGGAATATATCAAATTGAACCCGATACAGGCATATAACGAATGACACCCTATAGAGGCATATATAAAAATGAACCCTATAAAGGCATATATCGAAGAAAATATAGAGGCATATATCAAAATGAACCCTATAGAGGTATATATCTTTAGAAGAGGTGTATATGGAACCCTATAGAAGCACATTTATCTATAGAGGCATATATATCGAAAAATGAATTGGCTATAAGGTGAACAATATATCAAAAGAACCCTATAGAAATGAGCCCAATATATGGGAAAATGATTTTTATCAAAACATATGAGGCATATTTCGAAATGAATACTTTTATATTGTATATATATCGACCCTAAAGGCATATATCAAAAATAAAAAAAAAACATAGAATGGCTATTATAATATAGATGGCATATATCGTGGAACCTATAGAGGATATATATGGAAATAAACCAAATACAGTCATAATCGATGATCTATAGAATAATGAACCTTATTCATTTATATCAAAAATACCTTTAGAGGCATATCTCAAAGGAACCCTCTACAAATGTATATCAGAAATTTAAATTGAAGATATATTAAAATGAATTAAAATGCATATATCAAAACTGAAATTCTACATGGTGTATATCGAAATTAAATCTTATTATTTTAAAATGAAAAGAAATATATCAAAATGAAGAGGCATATATAAATCTATAGAAAATATATTAAAATGAACCCTAGAGAGTTATATCAAAATGAACCTTATCAAAATATCGAAAAACCCTAAGAGGCATATATCTTAAATGAACTTTCATATATTTAAAAAGGTTTATATAAACCTATAGAAACCTTATGCATATATCATAAGAAAACCTATTTATATATGAAATATAATTTTAGTTGAAATGAAATAAAAAATTAAAGAGGCTATATCAAAATGAAAAATGAGGGGTATATCAAAAAATCACTATAGAGGCATATATAAAACCTTCTCTATAGATCATATATGAAAAATAAACCTATAGAGGCATAGTCAAAATGAAGTGTATTTTAAAGCATATATCAAATGAATTTTACAGAATATAGGATCCTTTAAAAACATATATCTTTTCAAAATGAAGTCTATAAAATTTATGATAAAATATAGAGGCATATATATAAAAAAGAAAAACAAATATCTAAACGAACCTTATGAATTCGCATATATCAAATTTGAACAAATGATAAGTTAATTCAGAAAGCAACCCTATAGAGGCATATAGAAAGGATGAAACTCTTATATATATCAAAAAAATTTATAGCGGCATATATGGAAACGAACCCTATATAAAAACCCTATAATGACATATATCGAACAAAAAGTTATAAAGGCATATATTAAAATGAATATATAGGGTCATATATCAAACTAAAAAATATCAGATGGCATATATCATGAATAAAACTGGCAATCTCATGAGGTATATATCAAAATGAATATCTAAAGGCGTATAATAAAATGAACCCTATAGAGGCATATATTGAAATGAAATAATGAGGCACTTATAGATATATATAAAATGAATGGAGAATATCGAAATGAACCCTATAGAGGCATATATTGAAATGAACCCTATAGAGGCGTATATCGAAATGAACCCTATAGAAGCATATATCGAACCCTTTAGAGGCATGTATCAAAATGAATTAAAATATATCAAAATTAACCTTATATATAGCACCTTATAGGTCATATATATAAATTAGGCGTATATAAAATATATCAAAATGAATCCTATAAATATATATATCGAAAGAACGTATAATGAAATGAACCTATAGAAGTATATTATATCATTTATTGAACCCTATAGGACCTAAAAAAAAAAATGAGCCCTATAGAGGCCAAATCGAAATGAACCTATAGAGGCCTGTATCGAAATAATAATTATTTATCGAAATGAACCCTATAGAGGCATTTATCGAAATGAACCCTATAGAGGCCTGTATCGAAAAATTTCAGCACTTTTTACTGCGACTGAACCAGTGACTTGTTTCCATAGAGAAATTTTGTATTCAGAATAATTCTATGAGAATTTCGAAGTACTTATCCATATATTCCCTTTGTATTTTGTTGCACAAATACCGTATGTTTGATTACAAATACTTAATAAATAAGTAATTATGTTTCATATTACCAGTGATGCAGTTTTGAATCCTGTCGGAGAGCGCATATTTTCCTTTAATAAAATTTCTCGAATATTCAGGCCAGTAGAAAAAAAGAAAATGAATTAATATACTGTTTAATAAATAAACAGAGAATCTACTGAAATATGAATATCAACTGAAAATAACGTTATAGTGATAAAATTTAATAAATAAAAACATCCATTACTTCTGTAAGAAAAGATGGATTATTGTCTCAAGTGTTTTCGCCCAATTCATTAGTCTTTTTCAAGATTTTCCTTGTTAGAATATTTTCTATGTCTATATTCTAAACTGTGATATATTCATAATGAAAGTTGACACAACTGCTTTATAAAAAGTGATTCCATTATTGCATGTTACATTTAGGTGTTTTATATATATATATATAAATATATATATATATATATATATATATATATATATATATATATATATATATATATACAGAGAGAGAGAGAGAGAAAGAGAGAGATTATAAATAGATCATAACCCCACACAGAAAAAACCACAGCATACACAATAATGATCAAATACAGTAGTCGATTCTGTTATGCTTACATAGAAGACTGCTATGTAACGATAAAGGTCGCGAAATATCAGAAGCTAATCGTAAATTCATAATGCAGTTCTATGATGTCGTACCAAATGAAATAACGAAATATTGACAAGAGAACTATATGCAATATATATATATATATATATATATATATATATATATATATATATATATTATATATAAACAAACATTTTTATTATCACTAGCCCAAGGAAGATATTTGAATAATACTAAAAACCCCGGTTTAAACAATTCATTTTTATAATATCTGTATTTAAGTAAATATCTATTATGATAAACAGTATTAAATAAATTTACCGGCCTGAATGTCGAGAAATTTTCCAGAAAATATTCGTTCTTTGACAGGATTCGAACCTGCATCCTATACGGAACCGTCATTTACGCTGACGTGCCTTATAATAAAGAATTTCGGTACAACAAGGTCTAATTTACTGCTTTAAACTTCAATCTTCCATGAATCTCGTACATTCATAACTATCTGGCGTATCAAATGTAAACAAATGACGTCATATATTAAGAAATGGACAAGGTACAATTTATTTATTAAAGATTTTTTATGTTTAACGTTGTTTTTTTTTTTATAGATATATATATTTAAGCAAATATCTGTAACAGATAAAAATACCATAAATAACATTACCGGCCTAAACCCATAAATGTCCGAGAAATTTTCATAAAATATTCGGAATACAGACAAAAAAACCTGAAGATAAAAATATAATAGCCTAAAAACAAGCCAATAAATTTTAAATATATTTTCAGAGAAAATAATAAAATAAATCACCTTCCCTGGCCAACAAAATTTATATTATAATCGATTAGAATTTACTTCAAAATGCAGACGCGAGAGCCAGTGTTACTACGTTACCTAAAAATCGAAAACGAATAATTTTGAAAAACTTCACAGAAATGTAAATATATGAACTATATAAATAAATTTCAAAAATATATACAGAATATAAATAAATTTGCAAAAATATATGCAGTATATAAATAAATTTGCAAAAATATATGCTCTGTATAAATAAAGCCAACACTTTAAACCAAACAAAGATAACCAATCCCCGAAAAGAAAAATAAATAAAAAGTCAAACAAATTCATTAAATAAATAATAAACTAATTAACAAACAATGAATGCACATAACAATAACTAAAGAAATTTAATAATAATAATAAACAACAACAAATAAATAATGAATAAATACAAAATACCCTGATTAATCAATATAAAAATAATGAGTTAAAAGTTAACAAAGGACAACCCTGTGTAATAGCGATGAAATTACCACATTCTCGACCGTAGTTATTTCTATCAAAAGAATTCAAAATATAAACCATTCTAAACTTGTCGAACAACCGTTAAGACAACACAATGATCAAGAAATAGCTCACCTTGTTATATTTAACAGCCACCACCACCACCACCACCACCACCACTACGAGGAATGCATGTGGCACAAGGCAAAGTTTACCATTGCCAAAAAATATTCCCTTAGAACCCGCATAAACGATATTCACGGCAAAAAAAAGCCCTATAAAAGTTATTTAAGACTATTTTAATAATTTAAAAAGAATGTATAAACATAAAAAATGTCTAAAAAATAATTGTCGGACTTTGTCCATTACATATCAAATTGACGTCATTTGTTTACATTTGGATACGCATTGAGCAGATATGAATGAATGAGAGAAAATCATGGAGAATTTATTTAAAAACAGTAAAATCGAATTATAACCGAAACGCTCCTCTGTGGCCCAATCGGTTAAAAGCACGTCAGGCTATATGACGGTTCCGTATTGGATACAGGTTCGATTTCTGTCGTAGGATATATATATTTTTATACGAAAATTTCACGGATATTCAGGCCGGTAAATGTTGTTAATACTGTTTATTGTAAACAGAGCATTTACTTAAATAATTGTATCTATAAAAAGAACGTATAAATATAAAAAAATGTCTTAAATATATATATGTGTGTGTATCTGTGTGTTTCAGGAAATAATATAGACATATTATGTATATTTATTTTTATAATAATCCTTTCTAGTTCTCGTGAAATCAAAAAGATGATTTCGAAGAAGAGATCGCATGTACTTGAGCTAACAAAAAAATACGTCGCCTTCCTTGAGAAATTTCAATTTAACATCAAAAAGATTTTTAAAAAAAAAAAGAACTAGAAAGTATTATTATAAAAATAGACATAATATGTTTATATTATTTAACGAAACATACTTGAATGAAGGTATGCTAAGTTCACACACACACACACACATATATATATATATTTCGTTTATGCGTTATTTTTATTTATAAATGGAAGATATATTAAAACAATTGTCGGGCTTAATCCATTTCAACTTTTTCCTCCACTTTCACGTATACACTTTTACATAAATTTTGTTATTTAAACCTGTTTATTTTCTGTTTCCTTTTGGATTTGAAAGTCTGATAGATTGAGGCCGTTTTCACGATCCTAATGAAATAAATATAACCTCATGAAATTTCAATTTTTTTTATATATATATATATATATATATATATATATATATATATATATATATATATATATATATATATTAAGTATTAGTATACGGAATAAATTCAAATAACCAACGAATACTATTCTTAAAAAGTGCTCAATACAGAATAAATCAAATATAAACATTAATTATAAAAAACATAAAATGTTATAAAAATCATAAAATAGCCATTTTGTTTGAACATTTTCTGGTGTTTTCTCAAGTAATAGCTATTTTTTTTATATATTTATCATTATTTTATATTAAATTTCGAATAAAAATTCTACAGTCCAACACACATACATATATATATATATATATATATATATATATATATATATATATATATATATATATGTTTAAATATATGGATATAGATCCGACAGTATGAAAAAAATATATACGGAAAAACAAACAAAATCTTATATACAATTATGCTGTTTTAATGTTAATATGTTAATATGGTGAATACTAGACCTTTTTTTAGTATTTCCCCTTTTCTAGGAGATTAATGCTCGACAAGCGTACATATAAATTTTAGTTCAAAATAGAATTTTTTCATTTTTTCATTCAAAATACTCAAATTTTAGGAATACGTTTTAAAAGCGTCGCCTTACGTGACGACAACTTGAACATGTTTTTAAACGGAGCGCTGATCTTATAAAACTTTCAGTTATTTGTTTGGATAAGTCTTGTTCTTATGTACATCGTCTTTGTCATGTTGTATTGATAATGTTTTAATTTATGAATATGTCCTGAAGATGGTTTATTAGACCGAAACGTCCGACGTTGACATATTAACATCAAAACAGCATAATTATATAAGGATTTTTGTTTGTTTTTTCCTAATATATTTTTTCATTATATAAATATATATCCAAGGTCTATATATAAAAGTAACAGGACTGGATTATATAATATTTTATGGTCATGGGCATCATCCACAGTGAGTTCTTGCCACAGAGTCAAACGATTAATCAGCAAGTCTACAAAGAGATCTTGCGGTGTTTGCTTCATAAGTGACAGGACAAATCTTGGATGCTTCACGAAGACAATGCACCTGATCACAAAGCCCTTAGCATCTGGCAGTTAATAGCCGAGAAGAATATCGCCGTACTGGAACAACTTTTCTATTCACCTGATCTTGCTTCGTGTGACTATTTTCCCTAAGCTCAAGGGGATCATCAAGAGAACCTGTTTTGAAGGCGTGGATGCCATCAAGAGGGCTGTAACGACGCAGATGAAGGGCATCCAAGAAGAATCCTTCCTGTAGTGCATAGAAAGATGGAAAATAATTATATATCGAAAATTTTAAGGCATATAAAACATGTCTTTTTTTTTTTTATGATGCCAGTTGCATTAATTTTCAGATAAATTTCGTAAGGACTTTTCTGCTTGTTTTTTCCATATTAGAGCATTTTCTTGGTTTCTGGTGAAAGTTTAAATATACATTGTCCAGTATCTGAGTATTTTCGTATTTCATTCACCATTATCAAATTGTTTTCGTTTCTTTTGCTTTATCCGTTTCATCGTTTCCCAAGCAAACGAACGAAAACAAAACATTATCAAATTTAGAAACAAACATAATAAATATATTTCATGAATAAAAATATACGACACAAACTGTCACGTAAATTTTTTACATATATGACGTGGGAAGACACAATATTTGAAAAACGATGGAACTGACATAGCACAAAGAATAAAAACCTTTTTGATAATGGCGTATGAAAGAAAAAAGTATTCAGACATTAGTCAATTTAATTTTAAATTTTGAAAAGTATGAAGAAATTTAAAATTAAAAATATATGAAAAAATTTTTAGAAACAATACTTTGCTTAAAATTGGTTATAAATTAAACGAAAAAAAATTTTTTTAAAAATATAAATGAAATATATATATATATATATATATATATATATATATATATATTAATATACTCGAATTAAAAATGGCATTCATGATGAAAATGTCTATATAAGATTCCAATATCTTTGAAAAAATTAATTTTATTAAATGATTTTGTAGAAATAAGGGGATATTGTTTATTAATTTAAAAACTAAATAAATAAGCCAATATCAATAGGTAAAACTAGGCAAATTTGCCAATTATAAATGGAAAAGCTTACTACAGTTCAATGACCCCCAGTACTTTAAAAAGAATTTTGATTTTTTTATCTGTGTATTTTTGTACATACAGATAAAGCCAAGGTATTAAATTCAATAAATTATTAGGTAACTTAGAATATGTTTCTAATTTTTTTCAAGATTTCTGATTAGATAATAAATAATATAAAAAGTGGGTCACGTTATATGCATCAAGTAATTGATACAGTTACGAAACCGGCAGAAAATTTCCAACAGTAAATCTATCGAGATAGTAATCAATACATCATAAAATCACCCACGTCAGTGATAAAAAATACTTTTCATTACAAGTAAGTAATATTTGTTTCAAATCTGATTAATTTAACTGTAAATTTGCTAAACTTCCTCAAATGAAGCTTCACAAAAGTATATTATATTTTTGAAAGATTTTAATAAAGAAAATTACGTTGTATCAACAGATTTTAGTATTACTTCTTTAAAGGCATTTATATATATATATATATATATATATATATATATATATATATATATATACAAATGTTTAGAGGTACAAAATTTATATATAGTTTTAAAAACAAGGAATGTATTGATTTTAATTTTAAAAGTCCCTAAGGCCCTTTCAACCAACATCTCATCAGGAGACAATCGTTGGATCAACGAAAAGAATATTAACGACAATGAAGAGCAAAAAAGTTTTGGGGGAAATAACTAAAAAAAAAAAAAGTGTATATATTTGTAACGAGGGGAGGGGAAATAATCGTGTAAATAAATTAGCGAGGGACAGTTAAAATAAAATATCCCCAACAGATTAAAGATTTAATATATATATATATATATATATATATATATATATATAAATATATATATAAAGAATTTTATTTATTGGAAATATTAAATTTAATCTGTTTGATTGAAATTAAAACTAAAATAAAAGTTTTGACAATGATTTTTCCTTTTTAAAAATGATTTTTTGAACCATAGATATAATTTTTTTGGATGGTATATATATATATATATATATATATATATATATATATATATATATATATATATATATATATATATATATATATATATATATATATATATATATACAATTTCTGCCACGAATCCTATTGAAAATCTTTGGTAAGAACTGAAAGTTCGAATAAATCGTCGGTCGCCAAAACACCTTCAGGAACCTGTAACCATTGAAGAATGGAAGAAAATCCCAGAAAAGAATTGATCAAATCTCATCAAAAACCTTAGAAAAAGATTGCAGAAAGTTATAAAGATTAGAGGCCATGCTATTGGCTATTAATATTGCGAAAATTGGTTAGATTGCTTCTATTTTTCATACTGTACGAATAATTTGTCATTTCCTATTTTGAATAATTCACCTGTCAAATTTGCTGTGTTTAATGTAGTCTTCTGAAAATCGGTTTTTTATGTTTCTTTCTTTGTGCTTATAGAAAATCTGATATCATACAAGCATTAGCTTCTGAGAAATGGATAAAAATATTCAAAATTGATGGGTGTACAAATAATTTCGTCGTTGACTGCATATATATATATATATATATATATATATATATATATGTAGTAAAGTAACAAATCCGTTGTTATATAATCCGAGTGAATCCTAGTAATATCAAATATTAAAACTGATTCACAAAAAGAGCTCAATGTATTTATTATAACAGAGCATATAAATTACACAACAAAATCCAAAATTACCTCATAGTCCATACACCGGGGTTAAATAAGACTGACGTATTTCGCGTTGGTTGAAAGAGATCCATACCCATATGAGGTAATTTTGGATTTTGTTGTGTAAAATATATATATATTTAAAAACATTTTTATACATTCTTTTTTATAGATAGAAATGTTTAAGTAAATGCTCTGTTTATAATAAACAGTATTAACAACATTTACCGGCCTGAATGTCCGGGAAATTGTCATAGAAAAAATGCGTCCTCCGAAAGGAATCGAACCTGTATCCAATACGGAACCGTCATATAGCCTGACGTGCTTTCACCGATTTCGCCACAGAGGAGAGTTTGGGTTAGCAAGGTCGATTTTACTGTTTTTAAAATACAATTCTCCATGATTTTCTCTGGTACGTTCATATCTGCTCGATGCGTATCCAAATGTAAACAAATGACGTCACACATCATGAAATGGACAAAGTCCGACAATTATTTAAAGACATTTTTATGTTTATTATGAACAGAGCATTTACTTAAATATTTATATCTATAAAAAAAAGAATGTATAAACATAAAAATGTCTTTAAATAATTGTCGGTTTTGTCCATTTATAATATATATATATATATATATATATATATATATATATATATATATATATATATATATAAAAGGGAGATATTTTAACAAAGAGTTGGTTGTATAAACATGTTACACTTAAAATCCGGCCATTGCATACAGATAAAAACATGATTTATGTCTGAATTTCTGGGATAAAGAGTTATCATTATTTACACTATTTACATTCGGACCGTTGTCCTCATCTTTGTTGTTGCTATCAGAACGTTTCGGTCATTGTACTCCCGGGTCATCATCAGGTGTATATCGACCTGGGTAATCCCCAGGGAGTACCCTTCTGAAAATTTAATTTAATCTCCGAAGGTAGACTGTTCTCGTTCCACAGCCTTTGTATAGGGATATTAAGTCTAGTTCGTAATTTTAGTAATACTAATTTATTGATGGCCCTGTTTCTTGGGTCCAACCCAAAATGTTTTGATAACTAACTACAAAGACGAGGACAATAGTTCGAATGTGAATTGTGTATTGTTTATCTAAACGGATATTCTTGCACTTCTCAGATGAATTGGTTTCTTGGTAAAGATTATTAGAAAACTCAGAAATAGGACCTTTTTTGTAATTGTTAATCAAAGATTGAAAAATGACGCTGTCAGTAAACGCCCAGAATAAGGTTATTGTGTCCTGCGTATTACGGTTGTAATGTCACTTTGAATTGTAATCACAAGCTGCAAAGGAAAGAAAAGAAAAAATAAAATAAGGCAATAAATAAATAAATAATACGAATGAGAGACTATTAATAGCATCATTTACAAATAAACCGAAGTATTTTTTTTCTGTAGGCAGTTGATGAATGACTCATTGAAAATCAAACAATACTTTTCTTTTTTTTTCTTTTCTTTCTGTCTTTCTTTAGTGTCTTGTCTTCCTTTATGTTTATCTTTCTTTCTTTCTTTCTTTCTTTCTTCCTTTCTTTTATTTTTGAATCTTTCTTTCTTTGTTTTAATTATTATTATTTCTTTCTTTAGTTAATAGAATTTCTTTAATTTTATTTTCAGATTTCATTTTTTCATTTCTTTAGTTCATTATTTTTCTATAATTTTATATTTCTGTCTTTCTTTCTGGCTTCAATCCTTTATTTCTTTCATTCACCTTTCTTTCTAACTTTCTTTCCTTCTTTCTTTATCTTTCTTATTTTTTTATTATTCAGTATTTCTTTCTTTATTTAATTGTATTCTTTTTGCCTTTTTTCTGTCTGTCTGCAACGTTTCTTTTTCTGCAATTGTATATCTTTAATTTTCTTCTTTGTCCTTTCATCTTTCTTTCTTTCTTTCCCTCTTTCTTTCATTCTTTCTTTTTTATTGTTTATATCTATCTATCTATCTGTCTATCTATCTATCTATCTATCTATCTATCTATCTATCTATCTATGTTTATTAAGTTTTCTTTCTTTTATTGTTTATACCTATCTATCTATCTGTCTGTCTGTCTATCTGTCTATCTGTCTATCTATCTATCTATCTCTGTTTCTTAAGTTTTTCTTTCTTTCTTTTATTGTTTATATCTATCTATCTATCTATCTATCTATCTATCTATCTATCTATATATCTATCTATCTATCTATGCTTCTTTTTTTTTCTTTCTTTTATTGTTTATGCCTTTCTATCTATCTATCTCTGTTTCTTAAGTTTTTCTTTCTTTTATTGTTTATGTCTATCTATCTATCTATCTATCTATCTATGCTTCTTAAGTTCTGAACTTCATATTATCACTAATGTGAAAAATCAACAGTTATCGTCGTTTAATTTCCTAGCGTCCTGATCTCGAGACATTAGAGAATTATAATAATCTACAAATATTTACTGTGTCGCTTTGTCTCGTACAGCTTTGCATACAGGGAAGATCTTGATGCGCCAATGTTCCTAATCAGATCACTTCCCTTGAAGAACAGCATCCCAGCTCCTACCACTTACCTAAGCTCGAACCACTAACAATGACGCCAACAAAGAAGCCATCACCAAATAGATTTTACTAAGCTTTGTTTTGCGTAGAGCCACCATACTGACAAACGATCTGAAAGACTCACTTTTATCTGTAAGGCTCCCTGTAGCGAAGAGTGGATTTTCCGCCATTTTCTTTATGCATTTCAATACCAACGCCATCTAGCCCTCGTTAGCAAAAGTTGTTTCGCATATAGGTTGGGTAATTCAGCACTGTACAGTCTGTACACTGTCCATATATTTCTTAGTAACATCTAGTAAAAGATTTTAGTAGCAGAGTATCGATGAGCAACGGGCCCATTACACAATCTAAATATCGTTCTGTGTATATATTTATTAAGTTTAACCATAATGAGTGGCATCATCGTGGGTAGTGGGTAGCGAGGCTAGTTTAGTTGATGACCTCTAGAGAGTATAGTCTCCAATGTAATTTTACAGTAGAATCATTTGTAATGAATTTTTTTTATAGTAAAATCATTTGTAATACATTTTCATAGTAAAATCACTTGTAATGCATTTTGCAAAGTAAAATCATTTATACTGCATTTTTATAGTAAAATCAGTTGTAATGTATTTTCAGAGTAAAATCATTTGTAATGCATTTTCAGAGTAAAATTATTTGTAATACATTTTCAGAGTAAAATCATTTGTAATGCATTTTCATAGTAAAATCATTTGTAATACATTTTCATAGTAAAATCATTTGTAATGCATTTTCAGAGTAAAATTATTTGTAATACATTTTCAGAGTAAAATCATTTGTAATGCATTTTCATAGTAAAATCATTTGTAATGCATTTTCATAGTAAATTCATTTCGAATATACGTTCATAGTGAAATCAATCCCAATCCATTTTCTTAATAAAATCAATTACAGATATCTTGACAATTATAATGTTTAGCCAGGATAATCTGGTTAAACATTACTAATAACAAGTGAGTTCGATCCTCACTCGGTGTTCCATACAAAATTCGATATTAACTAATCTAATATTTTGCAGATATCGTAAAATCAAACAAACTCACTTCATCTAACCACAATTAGGGAACACTCGGTGAGGATCGAATTCTTTATGATAGAAATAGTTTTTAATGGGAGGGAACCATTATTGGAACTATTATATTATAATGCTGCTTCTTTCTTAGTCTCTTATTTAGTTCTTTAGCATGTACGTTACGCCCTAGCAGTACCTCATAAATAAGGGAACAATCTGTTTTAATCACGAGGAAAGACGGAAAAGACATATTAGGGGTGCTGTTTGGATTTAGTGAGAAAACAAATGAAAGGGAAAATAGAGGAGACAATAACACTTATTTAAGGTCTGCTTCACTGAAATGGAAAACCTTGTTAATTTTGAGTCTTTTTATTTGTACCCTCCTCTTTAAATAAAGACATGCATTCATATTTAAGCTGATTTGTTGATTTCTTTTTTTTACGGCTTATCAACCCTTTGCAGCATATTTAAAGCCAGAAAATATTTATAGTCTGTAATCATTTTTGGAGTGGTGCGGTGGAGATGACAATGGTTTAATGATACAAGTTTTACTAATTAACCCATAGCAGGGGTAAGAAGAAGTGGAGCCATAACATTCCCATGGTTATTTGCGCGTAAATGAAACTGGAACTCGGCTCTCCGATTGACGATTCCGAGTCATTATCTATTACACCACCCGCACACCCAAGTTTACAGCATCTGGTATTCCCAAGCGATCGCCCATCTTGGTACTGACCAGGCTTGACGTTGCTTAACTTCAGTGATCGTACAAAAACTCAGATCTCCGATTAACAATTCCGAGTCATTATCCATTACACCACAGACACATTCAGGCTTACAGCACCTGGTATTCCCATGCAGTCACCCATCTAGGTACTGACCAGGCTCGACGTTGCTTAACTTCTATGATCGTACGGGAACCGGTGTTTCAACGTGATGTGGCCGTAAGCCCTTTTATTTCTAACAGAATGAATTAAAAAATTTACATGTGAATCTTCGGGTATATTTTTCTAATTATTATATTAATTTGTAGTAATTCTTGAGGGATCATTTTATTGCTTTGCAATAATAGAAGACTGATCCCCCACTTTATGTCAGGTAGAATCTTTTCTTAATACAAGCTTTTTTCTGGGTATGACGATAAAGTACATCCAGTAACAAGTTTCAACGTGATGTAGCCATAACCCTCCTTATTCAAGATTTTTTTGTGATATTGTTAAAGAAGATAAGCTCAAATATTTAACGAGATTGTTATGAAATCTTATGCCCTTCGTTTAATTCCCAACGCTAATACGTAGTTCTTTCCTCATCCTTCTAATCGGAATCTTTATATAGTCTGGGTATTCCGGCTATGTTAATTAGTTAATCTACACATCACGACAGAGGCAATAGGAGAATTTTTATTGTTTTTATTTTATTGAAATCACAAGGAGCTTATTCAATCATTAACTTAAAAATTAAGATTTATTACCAATTCAAATAGGAAAATCGTGAATTTCCCTCAGATATTGCTAGTCTTTATAAAACAATTATATTCAATACAAACATCCTACCGCAAACAAACACAATTGGGTTTTTAAAATGTTATTAATCTGATATCAGAATACGTTTTCATCTGGAAGATGACGGGCAGCTGCGCCTAGCAAACATTCCTAGCATTCCGAAGATGTTTTTTCCTCTTTCACGTTTTCGCACAAAACGACTTCAGTTCGGCGTCAACTAAGGAAGGCCGGAAATGTTTATAATGACACTTTTCCTCGCCATGAATTCTTCGGGTTAGCGCGTGATTGTCTGCAGGCAAATTCAGTTTCCTAGCTGAAAGGAAGAATAAGTAGATGTGCTTGAACTTGAAGCGAACTGTTGTCATTCCGACATGGTCTACAGATTTCTTGCGAGAATGAATCACCGAAACAATTGACAGGCCGACATTTAGTACATTTTCGTAGCTGAAAGCAAATAAAGAGAAAGATGACTGACCGATTGAATTGAAAGAAAGGGAGTGGATTAACATATACAGCGAAAAGAATTTCCTATCTACCGATAGTAGCTTTCATGAATTTAGAAAGCGAGAGAGAGCGAAAGAGAGAAAGAGGAAATATATTTGACGACATCACACCTTGGCTTTTGTACTCGCGATGACGTTGATACATTTTTTACTTTATTTCTTCTATTTTTGAAGAGAAAACAGATTAAATTAACCAAATATAGATTGTAAGCAGGCCCCCATACGAATCTTACTGTGGGAATAAATTGTAGAAGCTTCCTTGAATTTAAAAGAAAGATTGCAAAAATAAAAACAGGAAAAAAATAATTAAAAAAAATCTACGTGATTTGAATTCTTTATTATTTCCATAACCCTTTGATCCCTGCGTTCCTGAACAATTTTAACTCTTCTGCCTGAGCTCCTGAGTCAAAATTCGCAAATAAATGGTATATAATGTTTCACGGTAGATTAAAAATAGTTACCGACCGTTACGTCATATTTTTCGACCATTGGTAAAGCGGTGGTCAGGGCTCAAAGGTTAAAATTATATATATATATATATATATATATATATATATATATATATATATATATATGTGTGTGTGTATGTGTGTATAAATATATATATATATATATATATATATATATATATATATATATATATATATATAGTTGGATTGATGTGAGTAAATATGTTAGCTCTATCACTGATATTGAGCGCTTTCAATAAGTACCACGCATATATAATATATAAACAATATATATAATAAATTGTATATATATATATATATATATATATATATATATATATATATCTATACTTTTACCGATTGAGCCACAGAGGAGAGTTTCGGCTAGCAAGGTCGATTTTACTGTTTTTAAACTCCAATTCTCCATGATTTTCTCAGGTACATTCATATCTGCTCGATGCGTATCCAAATGTAAACAAATAACGCCACACGTCTGACCAGACGTTCCTTCGAAGCTAAACTAGTATAGCACGTCAGGCTATATGACGGTTCCGTATAGGATACAGGTTCGGTTCCTGTCGGAGGACGCATACTTTCTATGAAAATTTCTCGGGTATTCAGGCCGGTAAATATCATTAATACTGTTTATTATAAACAAAGCATTTACTTAAATATTTGTATCTATAAAAGAACGTACACACACACACACATATATATATATATATATATATATATATATATATATATATATATATATATATATATATATATATATATATATATATATATATATATGAATGAATGAATGAATTACGATCGAATACAGATCAAATATGGATCGGAATTAGACAGAATGATAAGGAAACGGTTTTAAATCTAACATGTTTTGATTTTATTATTTAGACTTCTTTACTACCCACATTATTCATTGTTCACACTAGAAAACGACCATACAAAATTCAGATATGCAAAACATTAAACACCACTGACAGCACTTCTAGCATCAAGAACACAAAGTTCATATTCCTATATACTAACACTCAATCTACAAAATTTTGTAAAAATTAATTATCCCAACATTAGGATCTTTTCCACCACCTCTAAAACAATCGCAGATATAATTAGGAAGAAAAATAGATCCAACACCACTTTAGATGTTTGTATTTATTAAATAAATCTATTGCAATATAGAAACAATTACATCGGTGAAACATCTAAGAGCTCGTATCTATGGACACAAGAGAGAGACCTACATTGGGACAACTCTTTAAACTCATTCGTAATACACAGGAACAAAACTGTCATAAATTTGCTTTTACAAATGACACTCTTATTAAAAAAGAACATAATTCTGTAAGTCGAAAATACTTCGAAGTAATCGTGACAAATATTTTACCAACTATAAACACAAATCAGAAACATTATATTACAGCACCAACTTGTATTAACTCCATAACCCCTGACGAGTGGACGGAGCGACTGCTAAAGTTTCCGTCTACGAAATTCTAGAGTCGAGATTCTGAAAGTAACATCAATCAGATAAGTGACAAGTTTTATATTTGTATTAATCTTATTAAATCCATTGTTAATCTAACGTATGTTTATCTAACACTACCGATGTTTCTGTAAGAATGTCCCCAAATGAACATGCGGATAACTACTAAACTATAAATACATTGAGCAGTTTTTTTTTATATTATTAGGATCCACTTGGATTATATACTAACGGATTTATTACCTGTACTATATATATATATATATATATATATATATATATATATATATTGTGTGTATATTTAGGCAGCATTTTTTCATTGATGCATGTTTCATTAAATAATGTAGACAACACTTGTCTATATTATTTAATGAAACATGCATCAGTGAAAAAATGATGCCTAAATACATACAATTTAAATTACATGATCCAGCATCCCACCAAACTATCAACCCTTGGAATTATAAATGTAGCCTTGTGAAAAGGCAAATTGAAATAGCCAAAGAAAAACTGAACACCCTTAACAGCAACAAACAGGACATCTACGATAAACTAAAAGATATAACTACCCCGGACCAACTGGAGGAAATTACACATAGACTAAAGGAAATTATTTCTCGCTTTCACTTTCGCGTGGTTATGTGTGACGTCATGAGTCGCGGTGCGATTTTCGCTTCTTGTATGCACGAGTTTGTCGTTGCTTGGAACAGAAACAGACATTATTGTTTTGTTCGTGTATTGTTAAATATTGTGTAATGTAATTGTCAACTTTGATAAGGGCTTATATAAGCCGAAAGCTTAGATAGGATAAAAAAATTTGTATCAATATTGTGATTTCCTTTCGTCTTTCAATGATAATGTTATTAAGCTTATCAGACAATATGAAAAGAATTTACATAAAATAAACAAACAACACTTGTCTGTATTATTTAATGGAACATGCATCAATATATATATATATATATATATATATATATATATATATAAAGAGAGAGAGAGAGAGAGAGAGAGGGAGAGGGAGAGAGGGAGACTGCCTGGATAGATTTGCGTGTGAAATTTATTAAAAAGATGGCAATAACTGTAGAAAAGTTCGGTTCGTCGATTATATTGGCGGTGTTATTCACTGTTAGGCCAACTCGGCACCTCCATAAATTACTGTCGGATTAAAAACGCAATTGTTCTTAATTTTCAACGAAATCTTCAAGAAAGACAATATTCAGAGTGAAAATAATCTTTCCCCTTTTGATTTATTATTTTTCCAGCATTCGACATTATTATTTTGAACTTTTTATTTTAAAGCTATTTTTCTATTATGAAGTTCTTATTTATGCGGGAATCGATCATTCATTGAAGAACAGGCAAAAACTTGATAGATAGATAGATAGATAGATAGATAGATAGATAGATAGATAGATACATACATACATAGATAGGTAGATAAAGTTTCTAAGATGTATAGATAAATAGAATAGATAAAAAGTGTCCAAGATAGATAGATAGATAGATAGATAGATAGATAGATAGATAGATTAAGATAGTAAAATAAACATACGTAGACATTTAAAAAATGAACGTAAGAAAATAAAGAAAAAATATACAGATATAGAAAGCTAGATTAAGAAACTAAAAGTTATATATATATGTGTGTGTTCTGTTTATACCTTATAATTGTGGGACAGTCCATTTCATTTATATATATATATATATATATATATATATATATATATATATATATATATATATATATATATATATATAGAAAAAAAAGAAAGAGAAAAAAAAAAGATATATATGTGTGTGTGTGTTCTGTTTATACCTTATAATTGTGGGACAGTCTATTTCATTATATATATATATATATATATATATATATATATATATATAAAAAAGAAAGAAAGAGAAAGAGGGGGATGGAGTGATTAAGAGAGGGAGTAAGAGTGAGCGAGGGAGTGAGATGGAGAAGATAGATGGGGGTGGAGATGAATACGTCAAAGAGATGCCAAAAGACAGTTACTTGAAACTGACCACAAATTCTGCTTAAATGTTTAACATTTCTTTTTCCACTTGTAACGTTCAGCATATTTACAGTCTTTTCAGAATTTTTTTCAGTTGTTTTCATCATTAAAAAATAACAAATTTCCCACGCCATTTTCTCTTAAATTATACTGAGATTAATTTTTTAAATTCTTTTAGCCGAATGTTCACTGTTATTCTTATTACTAATTTTATTCCATTTTATCTCTATTAATTCAAACATTATTAAGTTTTCTCGATTATGAAAGACAGTAGACGAAATAAATGCTGTTTAAAATAAACGGGGCGTCTACTTAAATACGGGTATCCATTAAAATAAACGTTTGAAGTGAGAAAAAATATGTCGGATAAAAGAATAAAATCCATTAATTCTTTAGAAATTACTCACATATATATATATATATATATATATATATATATATATATATATATATATATATATATATATATCACAACACTCTGGGTTACTATACGCTTCCCTGGATAGAGTAAATTATTTAATAAATTTTTACTTTAATAATCATTTCATCACACGAGAGGCTATAATGTCATTAGGACACAATGGGTTATAGGGACTGAAAGAGAATGAGAAGACTTTAGTGAGGAGAAAGGACACTGGAAATTAGTAATAAAATTTATTTTAATAATCATTTCACTCCAAGCAAAGCGATAATGGTACTAAATCGCAAGAGGTTACTGAGGGTGTAAGATAATGAGAAGATTTTAGTGAGGAGAAGTGTGTAGAAAGGACAATAAAAGAACGGAGTTCAGGGAGGTAGAAGATGGCGATTGACGTCGCATTTACATTTTTGAAGATCGTATGTGGGAGGGAATCCAGAAACCGGAAGAAAGATCCAGAGACGAGATATGCAAGAAAAGAAACTATTAGAATAGAACTTACGTTTACACCTAGGTAGTTCAACAATAAAACGTGGGACCTAATTGCCAATCTAGTAGTCAACCCAGAATATTGTGCTAAAAAGCAAAATAATAATAATAATAATGATAATAATAATAATAATAAATAACGCTCGCAATAAAACTATAATAATAATGAAATGTATATTAAACCAAAAATATTCGGAAAAAACACAACACAAATACTGCTGATGACTAAATGACGGGATGTTTCTTTTCTCGTCTGCTCATCTGTTAGGGTAACAGCCTAATACCTGTCCCAAATGCTTGCTTAGACACATTTTTCTGTCTTCAAGGCTTATTTTGGTTTATAATGCAGTCACGCTGAGCGGATTTGATTTACCATTTTTAGGAAAGTGCATATTTTGGCATGTTCAGTAGTTGAACAAAGCCAGTATATTCAACCACTCGTTCACGTTGACTTGTAATTTCGGGTTCGACAGCTACCAAACAGTTTCGCCTATCAACTTTTATTCACAAAGCTTGAGTCAACAGCTGACACGGTTTTCAGTCACTTCCCAATGGCATCACACGTTAGAATCATCTCCTCTGCAACAATAATTAGTTATAATATGATAATAGTGCATGTACTGAGCTCGAATGCTGGGATAAAAGTCCCCCCCTAACATGGTGTAAAAATAGGAGTAGATAGGTTCGTCCGGTTTGCACAGCTTCTTCGTCTTTTGAACAAGAGTAGGAGTTTATCTCTTGTTTTATGTTTAGGATTGGGTCTCCGGATACTTCACCTCGGTGCTACTAACGTCACCGCCTAAACTCTGAATTTATTTAGTATTTACTTTTTTTGCTTTATTGATTTCATTTTTATTTTATTTTTTTTTTTCAGTAGTAGTAAATAGGAGCGTAGGAGTAATGAAGAGAGGCCCGGATTGAGGAACTGGAGAGCCGAGTTCGAATTCCATTCGAACCCATTACATTCATTTACGTGCTAATATTCTTGGGAAAAGTATGAATCCTCTTATCTTCCCAGCTATGGGTAAATAAACAGGACAGACCGGGTTCTATAGCCTTGGATGGCAACTCGTCTACCGCAGAAAGAAATGGCAAATTGTTTACTGCCACGTAAATCATGTATCGAAAGTTACATGATCGCCTACGCGTGTATTACGCATGGCACATAATTCCGCTTCACACTTCTATCCAGACTCTTGAACAGGAGTAGAGTTTCATCCCGTCTTTCCTTCTCAGGAATGGGTTTCCGATTTCTTCTACTAAACTCTTCTAATTTTATTTCATTCTTAGTAAACCCTTGTTTCTTAGTGGCATTATCGTTTGCTTGGAGTTGAAATGATAAAATATGTAACAAAACTGTAATGAAGGAGAGTGCATTGACTCGAAAAGTAGAGAAAAAAGGTCACAATATAATATAATATATGGAGTATAATTATTATTGTTTTCTATGATAACAGTGTCGACACAATTTTCTGTGCTAACCAAAATCTCCTTTCTTTCATTTTTTTAATTTAATGTATATAGCCCATTGGCATCTTTTCTCGGTCAAAAAGAATATATATATATATATATATATATATATATATATATATATATATATATATATATATATATATATATATCCCTTCTTTTTATAGGGTCCATCTTTAGAAGATTTTTTGTTCAGTTTGAGAATGTTCATGAATATCTCGCAATAGAAATTGCGTAGTTATTTATTCCTTTGATAATTTGCTACGTTTAACTTATATTATTATTAATGAACGAGAGAGAAGCACACTAACATTAGGATACAAATATTCTTCTTTCTTTTTATGTGCCGTGTCCCACTTTACCCATATCCCTTGTAGCTCTCAATAAGTGTCGTCTCTCTGCCACCAGACCACATTCTGTCATCCACTAGCTTAAGCCCGCCAGGTATGTCATGCGTTGCTTTCCCTTGTCTCTCTTTCTTTCTATTCAACTTGTGAGTATCAGATTCTCCAGGCCCTCCTTTCTCATTACATGTCCCAGAAATATCATCTACCTCTTCCCGATGTCAAGAATAAGCTTCCTCTTTGTTTGCATTCTCTCCAAAACCTCATCTTTGCTCACACGCTCGGTCCATGATATCCTTAACATCCATCTGTAGAACCATATCTACATTGCCTCGAGTCTCTTCTTCATCTTTGAGGAGACTGTCCAACATTCGCTGCCGTAAAGGAGTTCAGACGAAACTCAATATATCCGTCATGACAAGCAGTCTGTTAAAGGTATTCCAGACACATGAATCACGGCAATGTGTACGATATAGCGGCAGGTTTAGATAAAAGCATCGCAAAACTTTGCAGGTGGTGCCCAGTTCGGTCAACCTTATCCACTCAGGTAATCTACGATTGAGGGTGGTAGCTGGTTATAGATCAGTCGGAAGAAGGTAAGTTTCTAGTTTGAGGTGTCCTTAAGTATAAAGTAAGATAAAACCAATATACCGGAAAAAAATTGCAGTAGACCGTAAACAATGGAGGCAAATCATGGCGGCATGAGTCAAGCTGAACTGAACAGAAGAGATTTCATGAATGGAAAACGAAACGAACACAAAAATGATTTGCAATTGAATCCACAGTTTTCTTTCTCTCTCTCTCTCTCTCGTACTTTAGGTCTCTCTTTCTCCATTTTTCAAACAATCTCTTTCTCGTTTTCACCATCTCTCACTTGGTCTCTATCTCTCTCTCTCTGGACCTCATTGTTCACTTTTATACTTACACACGCTATATCCTTGATATTAATCTTTTTTACCCACGGCGTTCCTGAACAATTTTAACTCTTCTGCCTGAGCTCCTGAGTCAAAATTCGCAAATAACCGGTATGTAATGTTTCACGGTAGATATAAAAATAGTTACAAGTGTTTACCCACCCTTTAACCGGTGGCTGGGCATTACGTCATCTTTCTCTACCACCGGTAAAGCGGTGGTTAAGGCTCAAAGGGTTAAAATTATATATTTATATAATATATAAAAATATTATTATTATTATATATAATATATATATTATTTCTCACCGTTGGGCTGACCGTTACGTAAATTAAATTTAGAAAATATATCTGCTTACCGTAATCGTGATGTAGTTAAGTATTATATATATATATATATATATATATATTGGGATCATAAATTTAAAAAGAAATCTATACCACTTTAAAAAATATTAACAAATTTTTTTTTTAAATCTTAAAAAATTATATTTTTCAAAACATGATATTTGGCAATTTAAATAAATGTGATTTGCATATGAACGTTTATATGCTAATCCTGCTCATTTAAAAAAAAATGATCCTAATATATATAATACTTATTTTTTTTTATTTTTTTTTAACTGTACATTTGTTTAGAAAGATAAAAAAACAATGAAACTAACAAATACAGGGTGTCCATAAAGTTCGTGTGCACTTTAAAAAATTTAAAACTTAAAAGTGAACACAAACTTTATGGACACCCTGTAGAAGTCCATAATTTTTAATGTTTCATTTTCTTATGAAACTGAAAAGATTTTGTGAACACGGTCACGTTCAAGATACAATCAAGTTAAAAACAATTTTCTTTCAAAAATTACCTTGAAAGCTACTGGCCACGTGTTAAATTAAGTGTGTGTGGTCTTATTTCGAGTGATGACTCATCCTGTCAATTTGCTGAATAAACTATAAATACTAAAATTCGTCATTTGGTGTTCATTCTCGCTATGCCACTTATCCGGTTTTATCTCTTCATTCGAGCAGATTAAAGCTAAACGTAAATAACTAGAACAGTGATTCAAATACAAAACAGATTTCGAGAGAAACACCTAAGTCAGGGGGTCGGCAATCTTTTGCTAACTATGTGCCGATTTAAGGTTTTAAAATCATTCGGTGTGTCAACAGCATACGTATTTTTATACAGGTCAAGGTCAATATACCTGCTCTACAATATATTTCATACTAGCAGTAGAGCCCAGCGTTGCCCGGGGATGTAACAGTAAGAGATAGATCAAGTATCGACCATCATAAAGACTGAAAAATAAAATTGACAAAGATTATTCTTTAAGGTTGACGGACACGCATGTCTTAATTAGTTTTTTTTGCTTTTTTTTTTTACGAATTGGTCAAACCCAAACTCAAACAAAAACATTGTTTTCAATCGTTATGAGTCTATCGATTGAATAGAATTTTATTATAAACAATTGTATTGTAAATGGAATTTTTAAAGCATTCTGAATGTAAAAATAAAGAAAAAAGTGTGCAAGACAATAAGAAACACTACCTGCAAAAAAAAAGTGAAAGTTTTGTTGAAACCGGTTGAAAAAAAATGTAGGAAATCCGATCCCATATATAAAAGAACACACACAAAAAACGTGGGTTTTATAAGTATAACTTGATATGAGTTGTCTCCCTTTCATTCTGGCGACAGAATCGTGTTTTCAAATTGATTTCGTGCAAAAACAATTGTGTTTTTTCAATTTTTGGTGCTGTCAGAACCACTGCAAGGTAATTTTACGCAGTCTTGTGAAGTTTTGTTGAAATCGGTTGAAAAATGTAGAAAATCCGATCCAATGTATAAACGTACAGACACACACACACACACACACACACAATCTGCGTTTTATAATAAGTAAGATATTTGTACTTATATAATATTTATATACTTATATAGTATTGTTACTACTGTTTATTAAAAGCAGAGCATTTATTTAAATATTTGTGCATATAACACATAGCAATAAATATATATTAAAATAATTGTCCATTTCGTAATGTGTGACGTCATTTGTTTACGTTAAGATCCCCTTCGAGCACATATGGACATACGAAGGAAATCATGGGAAGTTTGTAGTTTAAAAGCAGTAAGATCGACCTAACTGACCGGATGCTCCTTCGTAGTTTAACTGGTATAGTGCACAAGGCTATATGATGATTCCGTGTAGAATACAGGTTCGATTTCTGTCGGCTGTCGGAGGACACATATTTTCCATAGAGTTTCTCGGATATTCAGGGCGGTTAATATTATTTATTATAAACAAAGCATTTACTCAAATATGTTTGTATCTATAAAAATAACGCATAAACAGAAAATATATTAAAATAATTGTCGGGCTTAGTCCATTTCATGATTTTTATTTGTTTACGTTAAAATACGCTTCGAGCAGATATGAACGTTAGAGGGAAATTATGGGAAGTTTGTAGTTTAAAAGCAGTAAATCGACCTTGCTAATCAGACGTTCCTTCGTAGCTAAACTGGTATAGCACGTCAGGCTATATGACGGTCCTGTATAGGATACAGGTTCGATTCCTGTCGAAAGACGCATATTTTCTATGAAATTTCTTGGAGGTTCAGACCGGTAAATGTTGTTAATACTGTTTATTATAAACAGAGCATTTACTTAAATATGTTTATATAAATAACGTAAAACATTAAAATATTTTAGTAGATATTATGATTGAAACAGCTAAAAATTTTCTTTGCTTTGTAGTAGTTATTGGTTCGACTTCGTGATGTCATTTGCGGCAGCATGCCATTTGAAATTGCTGAGCGTGTCACGTGTTACACGCTTGCCGTAGGTTACCGACCACTGGTCTAAGTATTTCTGTCGGTATTGTTTGATCGGGTGTTCTTAAAAGAGGATTCAGACAGCATTGTTTTCTTTAAAGAGGGTTCTTATTGGAATTGCTTGTTTTGTTTGTGGCATCTGCCAGTATCGCTATGCGCCCAAATGTTAAGCCTCAGCACAGCATCAGTCGTCGCTGTATTTTTCGACAAGGAAATGACAGTCTCGGTTGCATCGAATGCATGTGAAGGCGCTCTTCCCCGAAGTCGCTGTGTTGTTTTCTTTCTTCACCCCAGCGTCAAGCCCACGTTTATTTTCTCCTTACCCCAGCCCTCGATGTAAATTACGCCTCCAGCTTGTGCGGTCGTTGGTGACGTCTTCTCACCTTTCGATGTCCATTATGCTCACGTGACTTTTGCAGATGTCCTTGAAGGTCACCCTCGTGCCCTCTTACCGGTGGCTAGCTCCCTATATGGAAGGAACTTCGGAATCTTCCCATCAGCAGACTGTTGCTTCCTGTATTTTACTGTCAAGGTAAGGCGAAGCTGGAGCTTGTTTCAGTGTTATTCAAAAAGGGTTCAGATAGGATTTTTTGAAATAGGTGAGTTCAAATTGGGATTTATGGTTTTCACGAAGTAAATTTGACAAGAGATTGACAAATTAAAATAAAATATAGGAATATCAATCTGTATCTGTCTATATTTCTGAGATGAGGTATTATGTACACTATTTACATTATTGGGAATATTGTATTGTAATAATATGGCGACAAAAATGAGGACAATAGTCCTAATGAAATATTTAGAGCCAGGCGATTTTAGGAGTTAGAAATGTTACTCTGAAATATGGAGAAAAAATGGCGCCTGGGTAAAAATATTCAGAGTCAATAGTTTAATCAGCATGAAATATATATATCATCATATATATATATATATATATATATATATATATATATATATATATATGAATTTAAAAATCAGGAAGTCAGTTGGATCCGCTACCTTGGTTTCAACCTTACGGTATCTTTAGGCGATTTTTATCAAATGACCTCTTAACGGTTTATTTCTTTCTTTCTTTTTTTTTTAAAAACTAATGAACGCTAAATTATTATTTTCAAAAATAAATAAACAAACACACGACGCGTTGGGTGTAATAGAAAAGAAGAAGAAGAAGAAGAAGAAGAAGAAGAAGAAGAAGAAGAAGAAGAAGAAGAAGAAAAGCAAGGCTATTGTAAAATATCGGTTGGGGTTAATTGAAATGTACATTACTTTTTTATCCAGCTTCATATTTGCTTAAGAGAAATTTTCTAATATGTAAGCAAGGTCTTAAGACTTCGATTTCTGATTTAAAAGGTTCATTGGGTCCGGAAATGCTAATTTTTCCTGTTGGCAGAGGTCACAAATATTGTTGTGATTGGTGTAAGTTTTTACCTGTTTTTAAATTTTACACATTCCATAGGATCCCTGTTGTTGTTTTTTTTTTTCTTTTAAATTCCACACATGGTTAGCTAAGTTGGTAAAGTGCCTAAGATTTGCTAACTTAAAATCTACCTATGATTGTACTATCTACGTTCGACAATACCTTCCGTACATCCTATGTACGCTTTATTTTGGTCATTAATATCTGTTACTTCTGTTTTATAAATTATAGCTTCTGTTTTACAAGCTCCATTTAATGGACATCTATTCTTATTTCTACAGTTGCATAAATTAATAGTGTTAACTATATTTTGCTGCGCCTTAGTTTTTAAATTTTTGGCGTTTTGTCTATTTATTATTGTTTCTAAATTACTAGTGCAGTTGTAGCTTAATTTAACTGTGTTTTTATTGAATATCTTATGTAAGTTAAAAGCTCTACATGTTATTTTTACTTTTATTTTATTTTTTCACGTGTGTATTGAGCACTTTTTAATACTACTGTTTCCTGCTATGATTCAACCATTAACCTTTTATGTATTCATATATATATATATATATAATTCTCGTACAATTTGAATTAAGATACCATTAGTTGATGAATTTTAAATTTAATATTCGCAGGATTTTTTAAACTGTTTATGTCAGTGTGTAGAAGGGACTTCTAGAAACTGACATCCAAAACATTAAAATTCGCGGGGGAAAATGATCATTAACTAATGGTATCTTAATTTCAATTGTGCGAAACATTTTGCTCTGTTTAATGAAAATAAGCATTGAACGCTCTTTGTGAGTCAGTTTTAACATTTAATATTTAATATATACCGATATATATATAATTAGCGAAACCTTGAAAACAATGAGAGCAAAAAAAAAGAAGACAATGTCTTAGCCGCAAGATGGGAAAGAAATGTCGGAACCAAGAACCCGTTGTGACATGTCTTCCTGTTGTCTTTTCGGTTAATATTTCCATGACAATTGTTCTAATGAGCCTCCGTCCGTTGAAACATCACCGTATGCATTTAAGCGTACTAGTAAATTCTTAACTATGTCTCACATTCTTTAGTTTCACCGGTTCTAATCTTCACGGCTAAGACCCGCACTCTGTTGCGAAACACAGTCATTCCTTTTTTATTCCATTCGTGAGTTCTACTCGAGATGTTTCTTTCCACAAACCAACCGCTGTTTTGTGAAACTGAATCCCAGAATTAATGTATTGGCAGTTATTAATTCTTTGTCTTAGCAACTGATTCCTGGAGATGATCTTGGATGAGACTGAAAGTACTTTGGAAATATAACCTTTATGAATAATTACGGCATTTTTCTGGATCAATTTTGTACTAGCACTAACAAATTAATTAGTAAATTTGGGAGGATTAAAATAAAAATAAATTCACATAATATGTCTTGTGTTGTAATGAAGGCGAATAACAGTATGTCCATGTGTCACACTTTTTCACATTTACTCCAAGAGACCGTAACCCAACATATTATACCATTTTGGAATCAGGCCGACTCAGTGAGCAAATCAAACATTAACAATTTAACATTCACTGCAGGATCCGGACCCGCAGTCCTGAAATTTTGGATTCCCTACTGCGAATGTTTCAGGCGAAATTTTATGCGATTTTTTGCGACAATTTCAGTTGTACGATTTTTATAACTTGGAAATAAATCTAGGAATAAATTCAATTTTCGCACATACACACACACACACACACACACACACACACACACACACACACACACAGATCGAAATTCCAATCACCTGAAGAAGGCCGGAAGGTACAACGGCCGAAACGTTGTGAATATTGTAATGAAGATGAGGATAACAGTCCGAATAATGTAAATAATGCAAGCTTCATAATTTTGTTGGATTAGGTGAATATTCTGCTACAGAAGGAATATGTAGCTGCTGATCTATTTTGTTCAGGGTAGGTACTGCACACCTAGACGGTACGTCCCTGATATATATATATATATATATATATATATATATATATATATATATATATATATATATAATTAGAAAATATATTTAATTAGGAAATATATATATATATATATATATATATATATATATATATATATATAAAATTAGAAAATATATTCAATTAGGAAAATATATATATATATATATATATATATATATATATATAAATTAGAAAACAACAACCTTAAAGGGTAATACGTAAATTTAAAACCATTTTTTATGCTTAGAAATGTGATCTGGGGAACCAGGAAAACACCACATCCCTGGGGAAATAAAATATAATCAATGGACCCTTAAGGTTGTCTGTTTTTTAATTAAATTAATATTTGCTTTGGTTTGACATTGAGCTCTCTGGATTACATCCTCCTTGAGATTATCCATACGGATCGCCAAACTTTTCATTATCTAACTATATATATATATATATATATATATATATACACACACACAAACAGGTTGTGATGATAAATTATCGCCATTTTATATTTTTACTTTGCTCATTCGCGTTGTTTGTTATTGATTTCGTCGACTGCACATTTTCACAGGATCTGGAAGACCCTATGTTTGGCAACAGTACTCTGTACCATACATCACATGCAAGAGAACGCAGTCATTGCTGTCAGAAAATTTCTGTACCACATCACCCCTTGCATCTGACTACCTATCACCCCAGGCTGCAAACCTTTTGATTATGTGTGAGTGTGAGACCAACAAAACTCCTTGTAACACCAGAGATGAACAGAAAGCAATTGTGTAACTTTGGTAATTATATCTGTTAAAATGAGATGTCAATGTTAATTTCATTTTACGTAATTTATCTATCTCACCCATATATATATATATATATATATATATATATATATATATATATATATATATATATAAGGTATATCTAAAATTCTTTTACGAGTTTTGGGGGCGTTTTCCTTACACCAAAACAATGTATAATGTCCATATAAACATATGTCCAAATGCCAACGTTGTACCTCAACGCAGCAACTCATAACAAATGTTCAAAATGTCCTCCGCTTGCTTCTACACGCGCATTCACCCGTCAGATCATTGACTGGTGGACCCTTTCAAATACTTACACATGGTGTCAACTTGTTTTGCAGGCCCCCATGACATGTTAACGAAGCATCTCTGCATTATTAATCTGTGTTTCATAAACACATTGTTTTAGGTAGCCCCACTGATAAAAATCCAAAGGTTTTACGTCGGGATGACGTGCAGGCCATGGACCCGGCCCTCCCCTACCTATGCATCTTTCTTGTTAGATGTCAGCTACTGCATCACGAACAATGTAGCTAAAATGTTCTGGGCTCCCATTATGCATGAACCACCTGCGTCTTCGTATCAGCAGAGCTACATCCTCTTGCAAGTCTGAAAATGTGTTTGAAATAAAGACCTTGTAGGCAACTCCTGTAAGACGTGCTGGAAGAACATATGGACCTACCAAACAGTCACCTACAATTCCAGCCCACACATTAATGGTAAACTAATGTTTGTGTCTAGCCTCTATTTTACCATTGAGATTCCGATTCGCCGACAAATGTTGGTTGGGTAAATTTGTTATTCCATCTTTTCCAAATGTTGCCTCATCCGTAAACAAGACCGAAGAGACAAACAAAGGATCGGCAGTTTGTACAATAAACGACAGGCAAAAGTTCTCCCCTGGTGAGTCATCAGAGGGTGAAAAATCCTGAACACGTTGCAAATGATACGGATACTTTGAGATGCGGTACTATGAGATGTACGACAAGTGCTGACACCTGAATCGTCGACAGCCTGTAGAACGTGTTCATTGTAGTGAGGCATACAAGCGGATGTCGGTCTTCCTCAATCCATAGTTCGTGGTGCCACGGATCCTGTCTCAGCAACGCGACAATAAACAGCAGTAAATGTTCGATGACACGGCTGCTTTGGTCCGAGAGAAACACAATCTGATACAGCCCTGCAGCCTCACGTCCATTACCATTTCACGCGGCCGTATGTAAATATTATATCTGCCTGCTCAGGATATGAATATCCTGCCATTGTTAAAGGGCACACTTCTCAATTCACTACTACACATGTTAAACATTGAAGACAGACTAGCCACAAATGTACACGAATGACAATAGGTAGAAAAGAAGTAGATGCGATATGCAACAATAAACTACAGGATAACTCAAAATTGATCGCTGTATTTAAGTATTGCATTAATATTTAAGCTTACCTTTTAAAAAGTCAACGATAATTCTTTCGCTGGATTTCGTAATTAATTTCGCTTATATCCAGGTTTATTTCCAAGTTTTAAAAAAATTGTTATCGTACAAAAAAAAAAAATATCGCAAAAAATCACATAAAATATTCGCTGTAGGGAGTCCAAAATTTCAGAAGTGCAGGTCCAGATCTAGGAGTAATGCTGAAACAGTGTGACACAGTGACATACTGATATTCGCATTTATTACACACACAAACATATATACAGTAGCGGCCATAATATAAGGAACGGAAACAACAAAGACATAAAATATGTATTACTTAAAAAAGTAATGCACGATTAACAATTAAATTTTACCGAATAAAGATTAGATTGTAATGCATAAATATTATACAAAGCTACTTACATAATTTCCGTTCCTTATATTATAGCCGCTACTTTATATATATATATATATATATATATATATATATATATATATATATATATATATATATATATCTCAGTGATAGAAATTAGGAGGATTTGAGACAATCATAATTAAGTAATACATCGAATCGAGAAGAAACCTGAATAGAATGCAGAAAACACTGGACGGCTGTTTCGTCCTGTATTTGGGACTCATCAGCAGTGCGCATCCACTGCCGAGAGAATTGAAACCCGAAAAACGTCATACCAACTGTTACAACGGGCCTCGGAGATGAAGAGGTAGCGAATCAGACTCGATATAGCGCCGCTCGATAACTTATTCCGTGGTGGAACTCATCCGAGTTTCTCTTTTACACATTGGTCTTTTTTTCATGAACATTGAGTTGTATTAGAGACACACGGTGTGATACTTTTCAACATCGATGTACATTCCTCCATTTACCGTTAACAACAAGTCCGTTTCCCTAATGTTTGCATTCTGTCTGTAAACATGTGTTTGTTTTTGCCGATGTTACTGTTCAGACCAGGTACAATTTTTGTCTCTTGTAAGCAACACACGTTCACTTGTACTTTTCTATGTCTATTGCTAACTGTTCTTGCTTCTCAGTCCGGGTCAAGACGTGTACATTGAAAGTCCCAACTGAAAACATCATGACATTGAAAGTTCAATAGAATTTTCCGAATATTGTCTTCCTCAGTATGCAACATCTTAAATAGTTACGTAGCAGTAACGGGAGAAACCATTACCTACTACAACAAATTAATGATATCATATGATGATATATTATTGTATAAAAAACTTTGTAGACTAAGAAACAGTTATTAACTTAAATAACTAATAGGGCAGGCAGTTAGTATTGAATTTAGTACACTAGCGAATTCGACTGTAAGATATACTGAAATCCACTCTTGAATATGCTCGCTTATCCCATTTATTTTTTAATTTATTTTGCACACAGACTGACACCCTTATATTATGGACATTATCTCTTCAGTAAAAAAAAAATCGTTTCTGGTTGATTGAATTACTGTGTCATTGATGTAACCAAATCTTTAGATACCAGGTCATTTTCTTAAATGGCTTCCTCTCGACTTTCATATGGATGTCATGCTTTCAGAAATATCTAAAATGTCGGCTGCATGCAACTGCTTCCTCAGATGACAAGAGCCACATTGAAAGCAGCAAATAAAGTACTTAATAAGCTTGTGTAAATGGTTGGTAGACCAGCGATTAGGAGAGATGGCAAAAAGACTAAATTTACTAAGTTACAAAGAGCAGGAAATTGTACAGGAGCAATGATCTCCCACGGCTTGAAGCGACACAACACATTGAAAAGGAGGAATATTGACTTTAAGGAAAGACACCTTTTAAAATTATTTTAGAAGTCAGGCTTTCTTTTGTAGATGTGTTTCCATAACAAACTTTAATCCTTTAAAAGTTCAATCCTTTTCTGTAACACTAGAGCTTAGCCTTCGAGTGCAAAGATGCCTGTCTGTACATTCTGAGACGACTATCATACAAATAAAATAGTCAACAATGTCGGATTTTAAAGCAGCACCCGAAGAAATGTTCACAGACTCTAAAACGATTATCCCCCACTCCCGTCAGTCCATATATATATATATATATATATATATATATATATATATATATATATATATATATATATATATATATATATATATATGTTTACTTATCTTTAGCGACCATAAGCTGCTCAACCTACTTTTCTAAAATGCCAGTTTGCCTTTCCTCAGGCATGTATCCCATCCTAAAGTTTTATGTTTTTTAGAATGTCTATATAATTACCACCAACATGAGATACAGTGTTACAGAATAAAAGGCATAGTATATAATAATATAAGACTGTAGTGATTGAGAAAGCATTCTCTTTGGAGTAGGTTCAATTGAAACTTACATCTCCCCAATGGAATACGAAAAGAATAAGGATGATTCGCTACAATGTGCCTGGCATGGCCGGTCTTAGGCGTGAAGGTTAGAATTGGTGTAACTAAGTAGAATAGTTCGTCTGAGCACTTTCCAGCAACGAGAGGCATACGGTGTTTCATTTGTTGTAAAGGGGTTTAGGTTAGAAAAAAAATATTTAGGTTGGAAAATAATTAATTACCAGCCACTTGTGGATTCTATCAAGAGTGAAAACTTAAGCCTGGACAGCTCTTGTCCATATATAGTAACAGTTGTCAGTATATATATATATATATATATATATATATATATATATATATATATATATATATATTAAATAAAAACAGACCACTTTAAGGTTCCATGTAATAAATTATTTCACCACAGCCCTTTTAAAGGACTGCGGATCATCAGACTTTACTTCCAAACAAAAATGAAAAATGAGCCGTATTAAAATATGTAAATTAACGATTTTAGGAACCTTTGTATTAAACATATGTTCCTAGTTTTATTGACACATTTAAGTATATAAAATAAGAGGTTATATAGTTCCAACGATAGGATTTGTATTATAAATAAAAGAGGAACCGCAAACATTATGAAAGTTCTAATTTAGATTTTAAAAAAATATATTATGTTTTATTTTCCATAATTTTTACACGGGTTTCCTGTTTTGAATGATCTTCATTCATCAAAAAAGTAGATATTTTTCACTTATTATTAAACAAAATTTTTTTTTCTTATGTTTTTCAATAAGTAAATATTTTCGATCATTAGACAAAATTCTTTTTTTGTTTTTTTTTTAAATTTTAATCCCTGAACAAAAAAAAATAATAATTTCTGGTAAACAATAACTAATTTGGTCTGAAAATATTCTTTATTTTTATATTATTATTTTTAAATATCCCTGTTTTTTTTTAGATCTATTTTCTTTTTTTTAAGGTTTTGTATTTATGTTCTAAATTTTATACACTGTCTTATTATAAGTGAATTAACTTTTTTCTGTTTACAAATTTTTCCTTCACATTTTGATCTTTTAAAATATACACACTTTCTATCATTTTAATACAAAGCTTATTTCATTTCGTTCATTCATTGAACAGTTAAATTTTTGTCAATACAATATATATATATATATATATATATATATATATATATATATTATATATATATATATATATATGTATTTTTTGCTTTTATGCGTATTCTGATATATTCTCTTTTTCTCTTAGTTTCTTCTAAAATGTCTCTCTTTTTTGTATGTCTCTCTCTCTGTTTCTGTCTAGGTTGCTAATATTTATAAATATTTAAAAATATAGTCTTAAGATGTGCTATATTTATGGGATTATTTTTTTTCAATATGGACAGAATTGAAAAATATAAAAATGAACATACCTTTTTTTTTAAATTAAACTTTTGTTTCATTTTTCATGCAAAAATCAGGCCTGATTATGGAATGTTGACTTTTTCTTCTCTGACGTTTATTCTCTTTTTTCATTCTTATTATATTTATATATATATATATTTCTAAAATATATATATTTCCAAAAAAAATGCAATTTTATTTTCAAAAACTCTATTCTTTTTTATCTTTTTGGATTTTTTTGTTTTATCTTTTCAATCGGTAACATTCAATTTAAAAAAACCGTCTTCCTAGTCTTCTGAAAAAATCTTTATTATATCTGTTAGTTTATATATATAGGAATATATATAAAGTTGACTTAAGCTTGGACTGGTTAAGATGATTGATCTCTATAAACATTCATTATCTGTTCCATTAAAGGACAATGGTTCGCTGGATGATGAAGATAAACTATCTAGTTTATTTCCCGATGGAATACGGACATTTTTTAGTTCTTTTTTATGAAAATTTTTATTAAGTGATATAAATATAATTTGTATAAAAGGGGATGCATTTCGAAAGCTTCTTTTTTATTAATTCATCTCAATATTTGTAGAACACAAAAAAATGTTAAATTTTTTTTGAGAAAAAATTAAAGAAAAATTATCTTGAAACATTTTTTGAAATCTATCAAAACTGGTTTATGGTGGTTCTTAGATTTTGACAAATCTGGGAAAATTTTAAAAGATTTAAAACTGTCAAAGAAACGAAAGCCTTTCAGGTTTGGAAATAAAAAGAAAAAAAACCTATTCCCTTTTATTTTTATAAATGGATAAATAAAATATACGTTATTAATTTGATATCAGGTTTTTGGTTAAGTCAAATATTTTATAAAGGTACGAGGCCAGGTTAAATTATCATTGAACAGAAGATTTAATTGCAATTGGTGAACATCCTGGACTCGTTCTGTGATGATGGAACATCAGTTTGATTTTCGGGCCATTGAATGTAACCGGCCAGTTTATTTTATCGTCTCTGGAGCTGTTTATTAGGTCAAAAAATATGTTATTGTAATGGTCGTCTAAAGTGTTTTGGATATGTTATATCGTTAATATATATTTTATAATATCCAAAATACTATTTATTTTAAATTGAACTATTGTCCTTTTATATTTGTTTCCATTTTATTCACCGTTTTGTTTTTTTGTAATTTTTGATTCTTCAAAAAAAAATATGTCGATTTGAACCCTTTATTTCGGTTTTTATAAGACTGTTCTAGTTCCTTATGCCATGTACAATAGAATTCAGTAAAAGATGACAGAATGATTACCACAAACATTCATCAAAATATTTGAAACAATTTTAATAATTTTCGGTTGAAAATCTTGAAATTCCTTCTATTGGATCTTCCATGAATATAATGATCCTAAGCACACTGGAAAATCTATAAGTATTCTGACTTTCTGAAAATAATGTAAATATCCTGAAATCTTGAGTTAATATATATTCCAGATTTTAATTAAATCGAGAATCTTGTTATTTGAAAATTCAAATCAATTGAGAGCTTCAAACAAACATTCCAGATTGAAGACCATATGAAGAAAAATTAAACAAAATACCCTGTAAAAATGAAAAAAATCATTTAGAACTTCAAAAAATAAATTTATTTTTTTAAATTTTTTTGTTTTTTGTATCCATATTTGTTATTATCCATCCATTTTGTTAATTATATGAAAAGTATATTTATTCATTAGTTGAAAATGAAATAAATTACAAATTTATTTCCTTCGAATATTTTTGTTTCCCCAATATATATATATATATATATATATTATCAATAAATTTTCTCATTTTAGACATTTTGTAAGAGACTCGGGGATATCCCATCCTAAATATTATTTTTAAAATCTATTATTCAATGTTTGAAAATGAAAAAAAATAGGAAGTTTTTCATAAAATGTTATTTCTCTCATACCTTCTTTCCGATAGTAAATTTCTATCTATTTAGAATAAAACTGCGATTCTATTTAAATATTCCTTAAATGCAGGTTGAATATATTGGGCAAATTGAAATAAAAATAATTTTTGGAAATCTAGCTTCATAAAAAGGGACATAGAAAAGACTCGATTTTTCGAATTATGTGACTGATTGTATAAAATCCATCGAATCAAACGTTGGGTTCTCTTATTTTAATTCAGCATTTTTAAAATTTGTTTTAAGTTATTTTTATTTATTAAAATTTCTATGAGTTCGTAAGTTGTTTTTTAATTTTAAGAACAGACGAAAATTTCAACGGGGTTTTGTATGACTAAAACTAATATTAAAATAAAAGAATTTTTTTCTTAAAAAATATATAAAACATGATTTTTTATAAAAAATATCGGATTAAATTTTCTTAAATTAATTCTTTAAAAGAATTTTTTTTTTAATGTTTATGAATAACAAACTGAATATTTAATGTAAAAATGGAAAATAATCTGAATTAAAAAGGTGCTTCGGAAAACTGGTTTTTTTAGAGAATAACTTTTAAAAATTTTTTTATGGCCTAAGGTAAAGGACATGGATAAAAACATAGTCCTTTCTCCTACATAGGAATTTTAATAAAATTTTATTTTTATTGAGAAAAGAAAACCCAGGTCGATATTAAATTACATTCAGCAAAAAACAAAAATAAATCAAAATATCTATTTCAAATGGGTTAAAAATATAAGTTAATAAAAAAAATAAATATAAAAAAAATCAACTCTTTAGCACTATAACGAGCAATAAATTTTGAAATTGATAAAAAAAACTTTTGAACATTCGGGGGGGTTAAAGAGCAGAAAACAGTTGGCGTGAAAAATAAAGAAAATCAACCGTTTATCTATAATGATCTGTTTTTTAGTTTCAGGAGTTATGGCATTGGTAAAATGTCTCAAGTTTGATTTAAAACCAGGATATATAAAAATCTTGTAAAACATTCAAATTGCAAAAGTGATGGTTCATCAAAAGCTGTTAATAAATTGAATTAAAAATTTAATTTTTGGATAACGATTTTGGATTAAATGTTGAGAAGTACAAAATAAAATTTGAGATATTTTAAATGAAAAAGTTTATAATATTTGGTTTTTGCTAATCTTTTAACAGATTCGGAGAAACTGTTTTTATTATTTAAATTAACTAATCAAAAAAATATATTTTTTTTTTTTTTGATAAAAGGTTTTTTTTTCCTGATAAATTCGTTTTAGCATAGAAAGAAATTTGATAAATTCAATTAATATTCCATAGAATTTTCCCCAGTTTGGCCATTTTCAAATTTTTGGGGATCAGAAAAGGAATTATAAAATTTATCATTAAACAAAATAAATAAAAAACATTATATAAAATTTTTGTTTCCATTTTCAACATATTCTTTTATAAATATAAATCATATTTTATTCTCATTATCCAAAGCCTCCTATTTTGGCAATGAATTATAAACAATGTAAAAATGAACCTTTTAAAGGAAAGAAATATATTTTTTAAATTTTTATTTTTTCAATAAGAACAATTTTGACTTTGTACTATAGACACACGATGTTTAAATTTTTTCAAAAAAAATTAAAAATATAAAAATACTTAAATGAAAAAGAAAATATGAAATGTCTAAATATTCTGAAGGAATCAAATGGGAATTCTCACGTGGATAAAAAGGCAATAATTTAATTCAAATGGGTTGAGCTTTTCTTTGTACCATAAAAAGTTTTAAAGATATATATGGCTAATATTTTATTTCCCAAAATTTAGCAAAAAACAAAAAAAACAAAAAATAAAGAAAATTTTACACAGCATATTTAAAATAAGAAATTGATTTTATTTTATATATAACAATTTAAAGTGTCCATAAAGTTCGTGTGCACTTTAAAAAATTTATAACTTTATTTGTATTTGCGATAGAAATAATTTGTAAAAAAGATTAGAAAAAAAGTAAATCTATATTTTTTAAGGTTTTATTGAAATTTTATTTAAGTTTGCACATGTCCTCCATCATTAGCAATACAAAGGGTAATACGATTTTGCAGTTCACGGAAAGCATTTGCCAACTGATTTACAGTAATGCCTGAAATCACATTAGTTATTCTAGCTATACTTAAAACTAGGTACATTAAACTTTATAACATTTTTTACAGATTATTTCTATCGCAAATACAAATAAAGTTATAATTTTTTTAAAGTGCACACGAACTTTATGGACACCCTATATATATATATATATATATATATATATATATATATATATATATATATATATAAAACAAAATTTAGATTTTATGGGTTTTCCAAATACATTTATTAATTTTTTTATATAAAGATTATATAAAACAGATAAATTTATTTGATTTAAATATATAAATAAATTATATATATTATATAAATAAAAAATATTGCAATTTATATTGAAAAAATGGATATATAAAAATGAAAAATTATTTAATTTTGAAATTAAAAGTAGTATCCAGAATTGGTTCTTCATAAATTTGATTTCTTTTTTAAAGTATGGTCACAAATATATTTAAATATATATTATGCAAAATAATGAAAAATAACATTATATAAAAAGATATAAATAATATGATAAAAATAATTAATTTTTTAAACAAATGGTATAAAAATGCAGATTTTTTCGATTTATTGATAAGACAGTTCTAAAAAAACATATTATGTTTGAATTGATTTTTGAAAAAAAAAAACAATCTGAAAGAGTGAAGATCTAAGGATTAAATCGAATAAAAAATAATTTTTATAAAAAAAAAAGAATTTTTTCATTTTTTTAAAATTATGTTTATAAATTTGTAACATCATTATTCATTAATTTTATTAATCGGATATTGTCCATCATTTTTTGAAAATTTATTACAACAAAATTTGTGATTTTTATGGATTTTTTCATGAATTGAAAATAACGCAAAAATTATTTTTCATTTACAAAAATATAAAAAATGTTTAATGGATTTCAAATTATGATATTTCATATACATGTTTAACTTTGTTGTTCCAAGTCCAACTTTGTTACATCAACACGTTCTTAAAATGATAAAATTTTTAATCATTATATAAAATGGAAATAGAAAATAACAAATTTATTAAAATTAAATAAAATTGGAATAGATAGATAATACAAAGCGTTTTTAAAATCAAATATAATCAAATTTAAAAGCGGAAATGTTTTAAATTATTTTTTAAAGTTTTAACCAGAAAACCTTTCATTTTCCAAAAAAATTGAACAAAGAAATTCAAATTTTTTTTTATCTCATTTTGAAATGTCAAAATTTGATAAATTAAATAAATAAAAAAAAAATTGCAAATCTTTATTTCAAAAACAAATTTTAAATTTGATGTTTATTTTTTCATTTATCATCATCAATTTTTCAAAGAAATTGGTTTTATATTCTTAAAATTTGCTATCAAAATTGACAGTTTTTTTTTAAATTTTTTTTTTCAAAATAAATATATGAATACAACCATGATTGGAAAAAAGCTGATAGAGTAAAAAAAAAAAAAAGCAAAGAGAATTTTTGAAGCATTATTAAACACAAGTTAGTTAAAGAAAATTGCGCTGGAAGAAAATATGCGAAATGGATATGCGTTTGGGAAAGTGAAAATACGATAAAAAAATATTAAATCAATATATAATTTTCTAGAAGTGAAAATGAAGATCCAATTAAAATTCAATTTTCAAAGGATCAAAATGAATAATAATTTTGATTAAAATTCATCTTAAAAAATGAATTTTGAATTTTAAACAAGTTAAACATTATTAATTTTTCAGCCAATTTTCTTCTAATAAAAAATGAAGAAAAAGTGTTTTGGTCACAGTTTTTTTTTGAATTCTTTTTTTTTTACAAATTTGTTGTTTCAAGAGAATTTAAAACCATTTTTTTATAAAGGTTCAAATACAAGAAGTTTGCGGATTCAATTGATCAAAAAAAAAAAAATGGAAAAGATTTAAAAAAGAGAAATAAATATATATATATATATATTCAACAAAATATATTTAAAAGAAAATACAATTTGGACAAAACATATGGTTGGAAAATTTATTATATTTGAAATTGAATTCCACTGAAATGTAAAGTTTATGTTGTAAAAAAATAATGATATATTGAATAAATTATATTTTTTTGAATTGAAAACAAAAAACTTATATGTAATATTGCAAATGAAAAAAAAATAAAAAAGGAAAAAAGAAATTTATAATTTATATATAAAATTTAAGAATTTTTTTTGAACAATTGAAAATTATGGAAAAATCAAGAACAATAATTCAAAATCCGTTAAATATCAAAATTAATTAAAATATATTTTCTTTTAGATCATAATAATAAATAAATATGAAATAAAATACTAGTCAAAAATTAATAATAATGCACAATTTTTTTTCTAATATTTTATGAAGATGAAACTTTTATAAATATCAAAATATACTTGGGACAAATTTGTAAGTTTAATGTATTAATTAATTAATTTTATAAAACAAAAGAAAGAAGAAAAGAATTTGTTAAAGATGAAAATGAAATCATTATTTTAATGAAATTTAACAGTAATAAATTTAAACAGTAGGAGTTAAATAACGGTTTAAATTTTATTGGAATTTATTTAATAAATATTAAGAAAATAAATAAAAGTTATCTGAATTGAAAATAATGTAAATTTTCAATATATTCCATTTATATTTCTCATTAAAATTTTATTTTTTATATATATATTATATTTCATTGATTTTTTTTGAATTTGATAGGTCTGATATTTTTTTTTTCGTGAATGATTCCAATTTAATAAATTATAACCATAGAAAATTAGTTTTATGCAGCCTTTTTATTATATTCTTCTGTCTGTCCAGGACATTGAGTATTATCTAGAATTTTTATCTTTTTTTATATATATATATATATATATATATATATATATATATATATATATATATAAATATGTATACCATTGAAAATATTAAAAATTATTATTATTCTCCGATATCTATTTAAAAAAAAATATAGAGTTTTATTTAAATATATATATATATATATATATATATAAAATATATATATAAATAAAAAAAACCAGCATAATATTTTTTTCTAAATAAATCCACATTACAACCAAAAAACGTTATAAAAGCACCTCTCTTTTAGTTCTTTTTTAATGCCACATTTTTTTCTCGTTGAAAATTGTAAATTTTTTTTTACATTTATATATATATAATATATATATATATATATATATATATATATATATAGTGGAATTGCAAAAAGGTAAAATACATTGGCACTTATCCCAAAAAAGAAAAAAAAAATGTCAATTATGAATTTTAAATTTTTGAATTTTTTTTCTAAATTCCGCCTTTTTTACTTTTGGAGTAATTTAAATCAAGATAATCGCCCATCTCCGAAATCTTGAATGCGGAAAAAAATGCTTTTTTTTGTTAAAGTTTTCATTTTTCGTATAAGTAACGCACATCCCGCTATTTTTATTTTTGACAAATGGAAAAAAAATTCAAGAATTAAATATACAAAATGATAGAATTTGAGAATATAGATTTCATCCCTGTGCGTTCATTTGCGTGAGAGAGGAAAGAAAATAACAGTCTGGTTTACAACTTAAATGAAACAACGTGAAACGGGTTCTAAAATCGATAGGCATTTTTAATTTCTCTTTTGGACCAACGCGAATCTAAGTATACGACGTATGGTCGGAAAGAAAGGATAAACTTGCAATTAAAAGCAAATAAAAAATGAAAGTAAATATTAAACATAAGTTTCTAATAATCGCTGAAAATTCTCGATCTACAAAAAAATGACGAAAAGCAGATAGGATACAAAAATTAATTATAATGTTTGACAAAGCATTAATATATTATTATTATTTTGCATATAATCATTATTTATTTATTTTATTTTATTTATTTTATTTTTGTTTTTTTTTATTTTATTTATATTTTTATTTATTTATATTCTTTTTTTATTCATTATTTATTTATTTATTGAATATAATTATTTTTTTATTTATTATTAATTATAATTATCTATTTGCATATATATAAAAAATGACGAAAGATTAAATAGGATAAAATTTAATAATAATGTTTGACAATGCATTAATATATTATTATTATTTTTGTATAATTATTACAAATTTATTTATTTATTTTATTTTATTTTATTTTTGTGTTTTTTTTTTTTATTTATATTTATATTTTTCTATATTCTTATTTTTATTTTATTTTTATTTATTATTTATTTATTGCATATAATCATTATTTATTTATTATTAATTATAATTATGTATTTGCATATAGAAAAAAACAAAAGATTTAAATAGGATACAAAATCAATAATAATGTTTGACAATGCATTAATATATCATTATTTTTGCATATAAGTATTTATTTATTTTAATTTTATTCTTATTTTTATTTTTATTTTAATTTATTTATATTTTTTATTTTATTTTTTTATTTATTTATTATTTATTTATTTATTGCATATAATTATTATTTATTTATTATTAAATATAATTATGTATTTGCATATATATATAAAAATGACGTAAGTAAATAGGTTACAAAAATTAATAATAATATTTGACAATGCTTTACCGAATAGAAAATGAAGGTGAAAGTAAATACTAGTTAAAATTAATAATAATAATAGTCGACAATGCTTCATCTAATTGGTGTAAATGTAAAACAGCTTGTAAAATCGTTAGACCTTTTTAACTTCTCTTTTTGGACAACGCCAATATGTGTGCGGGCAGCGTAGGGGTCATCAGCGTAGCATTAGTGCGTTCCGATTTTAAATTCTAGCTAAAGCCGTAGCGTTCGCTTTCACAGAAATAACGCAGAAAAGGTATATAAAAATCTTCGCACTGCCAACCTAGGTGTTAATAGCAGGGCAGACTGGGTTCTATAACCTTGGTTGGCAATCATTCCAGGAGAAAGGAAAACTCTGGATTTAAAACAACTTTGTAAATTAAGGGGTTCCACCAGTTCAGTGTTTTAAGACTGAGACCTACCATTCCCCGAAAACAAGGTTGAATCATTTTAATTTCCTTCGCATTTCATTGGTAAGTACGAAGATCCACTTGGACAGCTTCCTCGCGCTGCTTTGTGGAATAGACTCCCTAGAGGATGCTTCCCTAATTACAATAACCACTCTTCAAGTCAACATATATCTACCTTAACAACCACATTCAGTAGGCCTCTATTTTCTATGGCTTTTTGGGTCCTGCGTTGGATAAACAATAATAAAAGTAAAACGCCTCAAGAGAGATGGGTTCTGTCAGGTTATCTTGCCCAAGACACACGGCTGCTACTACAACCGCAGTATGTGGCACCTCACGGCCCTAATGGGTTACGTGACTCATAAGTTAGCGTGGGGTGACGGATTTCGGCAGGCGAGTGATTAGTATTGTACAGTGATAACTTTTTTGTTTTCTGTATTAAGTTTAATTACGAAAATTTAAATTATCGATATATATATATATATATATATATAAGTGAACATTGAAGTCAACACTCAGAAGTGACGATTGCTCCTAGCATGAAACAGTCTGTCGTCTCTGAGTGTTGACTCCAATGTTAATTTTTATATTTACATACGCTCTGATATTGAGTACTTTATCGCATAAATATAGCACGCACACACATATACATATATATATATCAATATATATATATGCGAGTTAGTAGGATATAGAATCTTCACCAAAGAAATTAGACAAAGGGGAAAGCTTTTTATTGACAACGTGTAAAGTAGGTGCCTTCAGGTCAGAATGGTGATTTTACAAGCATAGCTTAAACGTGGCACAACGCCAAAAGTGTGGAACAGCATGTGAGTATCGAACTCGGTACTCAGTCGTAACTGATATAGCGAGACAAGCTTCCTAACCATGACACCACGTTAAGGTGGCCCTTCGGGTCAGAATGAAAGACAAGTGTGTGTTTGTTTGTTTTGTTTGTTTGTTTAATGTGTATGAAAAAAAGTGTGTGTGTGTATGTGTGTGTGTGTGTGTGTGTGTGTGTGTGTGTGTTCTATATTAAAACTGTTAATGCCTGTTTGTTGCAGGCTTTCGGTCATAGTGAAAGAACAAAGCTTATTTGTCTTCATTTTTTTATTTATTTATAGTCTTCTTTGAACACGAAACTAGCCCACCGCGGGCAGATACCCGTGACCCTCTCCGCCAACTCTCATAACGAATTGGGCTGCTGTTGCTTTTTGAATAATATCACCGATATATAATATCATATATAATACCAACGGCCGTTGCAAAAACAATGGCTGCCCAATGCGCCAAGCGAGCAGGTGGAGAGAGTAAATGGGCTGTGTGTCGTGTTCAGTTAGGAATTGGGCGGGTTTATTTAAAAAAAAAAAATCACACACACTCACACAAACACACACACACAAACACACATACACACAAACACACACACAAACACACACACACACGCGCACACACATAAACAGATATACACGTTGGCGGTGAATTTAGTCATCAATTCTATCATCAGAAAGTAATTAAATACTTGTATACGAGACAAAGCCGACTACGACGATCAGTTTGGAATTAAAACTAAAATAAAAGCTTCAAGAAAGATTTTTCGTTTTTATTTTTTGTTTGGAGGTACCGAAATAAACTCATATGGATTTTACACATAAAGTATCGAGTCTTTCATCTTGTATTTCCTGTTTGTTAACGCCTGTTAGTAAAAAAGGCGTAAGAAACTCCAATTGTTTGAATTTTTTATCAATCAATATCGATATTATTCAACATTTCTTTAGTTTTTCATTGATTTTTTTATTCTTACGACTTGTTTACATCACGTAAGGTTTGTAAGAGTCTTGATGCTCAAATTACATCAATAAATCGATAAAATAACTGTTGATGGCCTCTGAAATTCTAATAAGAAAATATATGAAATAATATTACTCTATTATTAAATCTTTTAACAAATTTAAAAAGGTGAAAAGGTATTTTATTTTATATATATGTATTTTTATTTTTATATATATATATATATATATATATATATATGTGTGTGTGTGTGTGTGTGTGTGTTGTGTGTTTGTGTGTGTGTGTGTCTGTGGCTACACTCACATGCATACAATCATTGTTATAATTCCCTGATCAAAGGGAGATAACTTCCTTACTTTTAAATTGAAATATTTTTATAAGGGAGATAACTCTAAAACTTTCATTTATTTTCCTACGTGGATTTTAACCGAGTAAGACAAATTTGTTGAACAAAAGTTATATTAAATGATTTCAGTTCCATTCCAAACACAAGGAAATATTTATCCCTGTTTCTTTCTATATCTGTGTATTGTTTTTATCAGCTTATTGGTGTACTTGTTTTATGCAACTACGGTCTATTAACGTTAAATGAAAGTGCAATTTGCCAGAAGTAAAACTCAAATTTCAATATAACGATTGCATAAAAATCAATTTGTAAATATGCGTTTCCTTTAATCTTAGGTAATTTTCATCGTCTCGTTTATTACTTTTTATTTTTTTTCATTTTTGTATAAGGTCAGCTGCTAAGAAAGTCGCTTCACCGTGTAGAGAGAGATAATTTTTCTCTCCAGAATCTTATGTCTCTATAGGTCTGCAATTCGTCCATTCTTAGAATATTTCTGTCATATATGGTCCTGTTCCCATGCTATTTACCCTTGAGCTCCTTGATGAAGTCCAAAGAAGAATCAGCAATATTATTGGTCCTGCTCTGGCATCTCAGCTTCAGTCATTTTCCTACTGCCATAAGGTTGCCTGTCTTTTCTATAAATACTTTCATGGTAATTGTTCGGATGAACACTTCGCTATGGTACCTAGACTTTTTTTAATTCAACTGCAATACCAGACTAGCGTCAATTCACAGTTGATCTGGCTAGATGTAACCGTAAGTTCTATGTTAACTGTTTCTTCTCTCGCATTTCTAGCTTGTGGAACTCCCTTCCGGCTCCATGCGATCCAGTCAACTTTAAACTGCAAAAATTTAAATGCAATGTCAATCGCTATCTACTATCCTCCTGATTAATTTTTTCCTCCAGCTCATTATTAATGTTTCTGCTTCTCATTCTTCTACACCCTGTAACCCCTAGTGTCTTAGTGGCTTTACTACCTTGCATGTGTTGATACTGATTAAAAAAGTTGTTCCTTTAATATTATTGTCACATGGCATTTGACAAAGGTTAACTTAAGTCCCGAGAAAAATGAAGTTAGTTCTGGTTAATTACAGAAAAATAATCTATTACTATTATTATTAATTTCATATGTTATGGTTTTATGAAATTATAAAAGTACTTTTTAAAAGCCATAAAAATTATTGTAGGAATTTTTAGTGCTAAACAAAACATTAAAATCCAAAATAAAAACAATACTTTACTTTTCATATAATTATGGTTAATTAGATTATAAATGAATAGTCTTATAAATAAATGTGAATTTGAATGATAAAAATATAATGTTTAGCATTTTTGTTGTTTGTTCTCAAGAAAAGAATGATACATTCAATTTTATATGCTAGATTTTTCTTAAAATTCTAACAATAGTTCTTTATAAAATAAAAAAAATACTGATGGAGTATTTGGTAACAGCCATGTTAAGAGAGAAAAAAAACGTCCTTTTGACAAAGCGTTTTTTTTTTTAATCTTTCTTTTTTTTTTTGCTTCGTCCAAAGTTAAGCTTTACCGAAATTCTATTTTAACTTTTTTGTATATTTAAAATTTTTTCGTTTTTAAGCAAAGCATATATAGCGTCACCAAAAATATTTAATAGTGAATATAAAATCGATAAGGAACACTCTAAAATCGGCATTAATTAATGATAGATCAGATAAGAATTACGGATTTCTAAAAAAAAATCAGTATTAATTATAGATTTCTATCTATAAGCCATTAACGACCACCATTTCAAGAAATGATTCAAAAACGGTACGGTGGACATTAAAGGCTTAAGACAAATTATACTTGGTCCGCTGTGACGTGCTAGACAATTTTTCTCTCCAGAAACCACCTTACATATCTATAAGCCGACTATTTATCCATGCTTAGAATATTGCTGCCACATATGGTTCGGTGTTCCTGCTGTATATTTAGAGATTCTTGATACAATCGAAAGAAGAACCAGCAATATTATTGGTTCTGATCTGGCATCTCGGCTTCAGTCACTTTCCCACCGCCGTAAAATGGTTTCCTTGTTACGCTTGGGCGATCACGTATCTTTCGATACATGACTGACGAGGCAGATTTTTTCTTTCTGCGATAGGCCCGTTGCCATCTAAGTCCATAGAATCCGGTCTGTCCTGCTATTTACCCATAGCTGGGGAGAAGAAGAGGATCCTTACCTTTCCTTAGCACCTAAGTGAATATAATGGATTCGACTGGAATTCGAACTTGGCTCTCCGATTCCTCAAAATCTTTTACCTTTCAATAAATACTTTTATTGTAATTGTTCAGATGAGATCTTCTCTATGGGCCCTAGACTTTATGAATTTAAGGGCAGTACTAGATTGGCAACAAGATCTCATCGATTTACAGTTGAATTGGATAGATGAGACCTTAAGTTCTATGTTAACTGTTTCTTCTCTCGTATTTCTCGCTTGTGGAACTCCCTTCCGGCTCCATGCGATCCAGCCAACTTTGATCTTCAAAAATCTAACGGCAATTTAAATCGTTATCTACTGTCTTCCTGATTGCTATTGTTCTCACTCCTTCATAATGTATTTCTGTTTGAAAACGAAAAAATTACTGGGTATGATTAGTGTGAGTTTTCCTTATTCCTCGGGGTCTAAAGTAGCCAAGTCCAGACGATAGATGGTATCGTTTGGACTTATAAGAAGTTGTACCCATCGTTAGCATAAGTAGAAATAATTGTATAGCTGGTCTTGACCTTTCTTTTGATAAAGTTAGTACACGAAGCTCCGACTGATCTAATGAATAAATAGAAATTATTAATTGATTTTTATGTACCGCTTTTATTTCAATACGTCACATCGTTTTGAAAGAAAAAAAATATATATTTGTTCATTACATCATTCGGAACTTCGTTTTCTTACTTTACCAAAAGAAAGATCAAGACCAGCTATAAGGGGCTGGGTAGAAATTGTCAAATACTCACTGGCAGAGCATAAAAGCTTAGCTAATTTTTCGGTTATGGAAGACGTTGTAGTTCTCTGGAAAGATCATGAAGAGACGTTTTGGGACTTTTGTAAAGTGTTTCGTCATGAGATCTCTGTTAATGATTTCCGTGATTACGTTGAAAACAACGTGAAATTATCAAAAACATGTTGTATCCGTCGCTGAATGTTTTAACAATAAATCTAGTTAGGGTTATATTTTATAATTTAGAATGTAAACGATGTAGGGGAAACAACTCTGTAAAGCAATCCCAAATCTCACAATTCAATTGTGCCCCTTTCCCTTCATGTGACTAGGTCTGAATTTGGTGGGGAAAGTCAAAGTCAGGAAAAACTCCTTGCTCCTAATCCGAATACTAAAAATTTGATTGGTTTAAGAAATCATTAGTCTCTAGCAGTTGTTGACATTGGTTGTTGGCGAACAAGGCAATTTATGGTCTAAACATTTCTGTGAATTTGCAGTACATTGGAAAAAATTTGTAACTGAAAATTTATTAATCACTTTGTATGTACCGCTTTTGTTTTAGTATTTCTCAGTGTTTTTGAAAAAATACGATGCCGAGAAGGAAGATTTCGACACCGAGGAAAGAAATACTTCGTACGTGGAACAAATACCTTCAAATACCTTCAAATACGTTAAAGACAGTAAGTCGACACTCTTTTCACACACACACATACGAACAGGAAGGATACCTCCAATTCATGAACTCAAAACACCGTGAATAAGTGACTCGTTAGATAAAAAAAAGAAGAAAAATCTACGTAACTCCAGTCAGTTTTTTGCAAAGAAAGCGTTGCCATTACAGGAAAACAGGAAGAATACAGTAAAAAAAAAAAAAACGAAATGCATAAAAGGATTTTAACGGACAAAGTTGATTCCAATTTGACTTCATTTTTTTGTGTACAAGCGAAGTTGGTTGTTGGTCTACATTACTCTGCATTAAAAAAAACAAAAGTAGGAGACAAAATAAGGGATATATTTGAGCTGAATTATCTTACTTAGCTTTAATTCTAATTTATACAGCTATCCTCTTTAACGCTCTGCTTACTTTATAAACCTGCTGCTATGGAACCGAATCCTTTAGACACCAGTTTAACCGAAACTTAAGAAAATTTCCAGTGCCTAGAAATTAGGCAGTCCGAAGTAGTGAAACGTATAAGTGAAAAAAATGTTGGACTTCAGGAGAGAGGAAATAGTAAAAAGAGAAAAATGATTTATGAGAACCTATGCGACTTTCAAGGCTGAGTTTCAGTTCGCTAGAACCAGTTAAAGAAAGAATGCTCTAAGATGTATTTAGAAAAAATGAAAAAAGCAATATCAAACAGAGCTTAAGCAGATTTATGACAGTTTGCGGATAATGACCACGGCACTTTCTGACATAAGAAGGAAAATGGACAGCTGTACTTCAGTGACCTCTGAAAGCATCATGGTATTGGAAAAACTCTATAAAGAAGATGATACTCCTGTTTTTTATTCAATTACCAAAAAAATTTCTTTTCTTAACTACTCCAAAAAGATGATGCTAGGTCTGTCCATGAGCCAACTGTTTCGAGGGATGGAATAATTAGATACTAGGGATCCCACATATCTGAAAGGAGGGCTGAGGTTGCTGAATGATTAGCTTCAAAACAGACAAAATTTAAACGAGAAAGAGAAATAGCCATACCGAGAGAGAAGCTAAATATGCCGGAAACTCATAGACCTGGAAGCTGTTGAAACAGAATTCAACGTATATACAGAGGCTGAAAACAATGATGTGGAGGATACTGTGGTAAGAACTGCTTCTCCATTCAGCGAAACTTTCATCCCCCTTGACAACAAGCCAATCAAGCAGATTTAGCCTCCACCCAAGCTGGAAATCAACCAGAGCAGGTGAGTGACGATTCTCTCATCCAAGCGTTAAGGGAATCCTTATCAATATGGAAGCACTCAGCAACGTAACCATTTATTCTCATGGGAGACCCTCTCAAATTTGTGGAATGGAGTACTGGATTCAAGACTCTAATAGAAACAGCAAATACCAATCCAGCATACAGACTGTTTTGTTTGAAAACAGCACTTGAAGGAGCATTCTACCGAACAGACGACGATATGGTGAAACCCTTATTATCGAAAGAGCTTTTTTTTTAAGCGTTTCACCCTAAGCAAGGCGGGAAGCCACTAGCACGCAAGGGGTTACAGAAGATTTGGAGCAAGATCAGATAAGAGTGATAGAGGAAGGGATGAGGAGAAGGATAGTGGATAGATCAAGGTAACTGGAGATGTCGATTGACATTACATTTGAATAGTTGGAGATTATAGCTCTCAGGGAAACAGTAATTGGGAAGAGTGTTCCACAGGCGAGAGGTGCAAGGTATAAAGCTATTGGAGTAGAAGAGACGGCTACATTTAAAAGTTTCTACAGTGAAAGGGTGAGGGCAGGATGCCAGCCTCGTAGAGCGCTTGAATTCATGAAGTCTGGGAACCAGCGAATGCAGCTCATCGGAGCAATTACCATGAAAGTATTTGTAAAAAAAGACAGACAGAGAGAGAGAGAGAGAGAGAGAGAGAGACGACGGCACGTCTGTGAGAGAGCGACTGTAGACGAGATGCCAGAAAAGGGACAATTATATTGCATATCCGCCTCTGGATCTTATCAAGAGGGGAACTCAACAGCTGGCCTAGGATTGGAGCAAGGGTGTCATTTAAGTTAAGGGAATTCAGTGATTTATTCTCAGCTTTTCATGATGCAGTTCCCCATATACAGGGTCTACAAGTGTTGAATGATTTTGAGGAAAATAAAAAATTATTGAAGAACCACTCAGACTGGGTCAGTACGATTGGAACTGGTACGTCTCTGCGTCACTGGACAAAGGGAGACTATATCCAAGCTTCAAGGAATTTACGGACTTTGTGTCTGATGAATCGCCAATTGTTTGAAATCCTTGATCTTGGAGCAGCTACACGACGTAAAAGCCTAGTGCCAGTGTGTACGACCGATTGGGATTTCTCTCACCTTATTCCTAACTACTAAAAAAAGTGTTACAGAAGATGTTCAGAAGAGACAATGGATGAGACGAACGCCCCCCTTCTGAATTAAGGGAAAGTTGGGTGGCATGACTCCATGATTTGAAAAACCTTAAAAATGTTCAAGTCTCAAGATTCTTTATTCCGGAGAACATTGGCTCTTTGAGAAATCATTTCTCTGCTGCCAGTAATAATGTGTATAGCCAGAGTTCCTGTTGCAGTTTTTTGTGTATATATGTACTAGTGAGCCAGTCCAGATGACTTGACTCACATTATAGTCCACCAATAGAAGGTTAACCAATCAGAAGACGTAGAACATTCAATCCGTCGTGTATAAAGGCGGCCATTTTGTTTACTCTATCCGAATGTCCAGTGCCAGCTTGTCAGGCGAGAACAGAAGGAAGAACTACGCTCTGCTACTTTTACCAAAATATCCACTGCTAACCTGAACAACGCTTTCCTACTGTCTTCGAAATATTCACTGCTAACCTCTGGATTCTATTCTCAAAGACGACCGTCATCATGAACAACAGTTCCTACATTCGAATCATTACGGAGATACGAGTGCATTTTACACAAGTTATTGTCAAGGCCCATGTGACACCAACAAAGGCTGCCACACTACCTCGTCTTGAACTTACTGCGGCTACGTTTTCTGCGGCAATATGTAACATGCTGAGGGAGGAGCTTGACCTAAAGGTTGACGAAGAGTTTTTGTAGATGGATTCTCGAGTAGTTCTTGGATATATATAAAGAATGGTGATCGTCGATTCCATGTTTTTGTGACTAACCGCGTCCAAAAAATAAATCCTAAGTAGTGGTTTCATATTGAGACTATAGAAAATCTTGCTGACCATTCATCTAAAGGTCTCACGGTGGCAGAACTCATGGAATCAAATTAGTTTACCGCGCCAACATTCTTGTGGGCCCAAGAACTTACTATAACACATGGGCGTCCAGAGTTCATCGTAGGAGACCCAGAAGCAAGGGTTCTGAAAACCACAATTATGAAGACCATTGGAACGTAGTGGTATGGATCACTGTCTAAATAAAATGCCCGGCAAATAAATCCCAACCAGGTCAAATTGTCGTGTCATAAAGAGAATTAGCTGTCTTTATACACATCAATGTAGCTCAACGGGAAGTGTGTGATGAAGAGTTTTTGTGTCTTGATATGGACTCAAGTAAACTACAAAAAAAAAAACAGTTGAATATACAGGCTTCGCTCTTTTGTCAAAGATAGACTACTCAGGGTGGGAGGGCGGCTAAGCATGTCTCTTGTGCGTTTTAAAATTAAACACCCGATACTCTGAAGAAGGCATCGTGACTCGTTTAATCCGCGATCACTGTCACAAGAAAACACAACACCAAAGACGAGGAATATCGCTGAATGAATTCAGAGCCAATGGTTACTGGATAATAAGTGCCAGAAAGAGAGTAGCCAGGTACATTAAGAATTGTGTCACAGGTCGAAGAACACGTAGACACCCCGAATGACAGCGCAAGACAGACTTCCCTGCTGAACGTGTGGGCCCCACACCTCCATTCTCATACGCTGGAATCGATCGTTTTGGCACTTTCTACACAAAACGTGGTCGAAAGAAACTGAAACAACATGGCCTTTTGTTTATATGTCTATCCACCTCGAAATGATCGTAGATCTCACCTCTTACGCGTTCTTAAATGCCCTGAGATGTTTTATAAAACTTCCTCTCGCTCATTATTAATGTTTTTGTTCCTAATTCTTACACAGCCTATGGGTCACGCAGTAATGGTCTAACTTTTTGCAAAAATTAGTGCCAGCTAACCAAGCTGACTAAATCATTAATTCTTGCTAGGAGGCTGTGAAATAACGTTATAATGAATCTAAAAAAATGTTCAAGGTAGAGAACTATGCAACTTTTTATTAGAATTACCTCCCTTGAAAAATGTCTCGTACGTGCAGAAATTCATTAATTTACAGGCGTTTTCGCAACATTTTTAAATGGTGCACCTTTAAAGGAAATTTTAAAAAGTAAAAATTAAAAAATTTAAAATACTTTTTAATAAAATAAATATTAAAACAAAAGATTTTTAAAATAAGCCCTTGTGTCTTAATGGCTTCACTGCCTTGCATTGGTTGATACCATTTTTTAAAAAAATATAAGGAAATCAAATTACCTCACATATGATGGATTAATAGAAATTAAATCAAGAGTTGTGAGAAACGCGACAGGGAACAGGGTAATATTCAGAACATAGACGATGAACAGCTTGAGGTGAGAAAACAAATTTATCTGATGTCGGCCCCGACAAACTGGTAAGTATTGACAAATCGAACGAAGTTGAGAATGAGGTAAATGACAATGCAAAGGTTCGTAAAACAACCGAATTGCGAGAAGAATATGCAGATGACGTTCGAACTACAAAAGGAAGAATAATTAAAGTGAAAGTGAAAGTGAAATAAGCCACACTGGCGTATCTGTAAGATTGCCTCTTTTAGAAATCACAACTAAGCATAAGTTTAAACATATGGCGGAAATTTTGCTTACAAAGAAATATGCAATGCAACAAAACCTAATTTGACCGAATTAAACCAAGTGATATATGCAATTTCAAAAGTTCTTCAGCCAAAGTGAATCTGGAATAAACCAGAAAAGAAGATCTGCTGGTCACCAAATAAATCAAAATGGAAGTTAAGCATCAAGAAAAATGTAAGAGCCTCAGCGATAGGAGGAAAATAGTAAAGAAAAGTCTTTTTTTGTTGTTGTTGCTGTTGCTGTCAGTCTAATTTTAATTTAAAGCCATTCATTGCTTGCATTTCAGAAAGGTTAAGCAAAGGGCGACAGAAGATGATCTCAATTTGTTGTTTATATTGTTGTTAGTTTTCGTAATAATATCTGTTGTCGCTAGCCATGCTAATAATAAATTTAACAAATTCATTTGTAACATTGTAGCAGTACTTAAATTCACTATCTACCCGTAAAAAATACGGAGTACAGATAATTGTTTCAGAGAATAATTTTTGTAGGCTAGCAATCTTTAAACCTATCTCAAAGCGAAATATTTATCAGAATTGAAAAATATTGACTTTTTTATCCTTTTAGAATGGGTGTCCTGTTCATAGCATCAATACAGTATGAAATTGATCCCTGACTTTATAAAGAGTTATCTGGAATTAGTTGTTATTGATATATATTTTCGGAAACATGCTCAAACGTCGGGCGATAATTTTAAAAAATCCTATATGAAGGATAAACTTATATCAACTTTTATTATATGAAGGTATCGGCACTTTAATTAAAATGCATATATCTGTTGGTGCTTTCATGACAAGAAATCTTCTAGTAAAAATTTCGCCAGACAAAAAATTGCTATTATTTAAAACATTTCCTTAAAATAAAAGACATTCAAATGCGCATAGCCATTTGTTCTTTATGTAATTTTTTTTTTTTTTTTTTAATCTTTATTTTTCGATTCTGAAAAACGTCGCTCCTTGAAGAAGATATAATGGATAATAATTTGGAAAAATATTTCCCAAAGATTTTACCTATTTTTTTTTCATGTGGACCAATATATTTAACTTGCACCCGTTTCTTTTCAGCACTGTAACCAATGGAAACACATATTACTATTAGAATTAAAATCATCTATTTTTATTTACAAGGTTCAGTTTCATTTTGGAGCAAGCCAAATATGTGGGTCACGCAGTAATTGTCCAACTTTTTGCAGAAATTAATGTCAGTTAACCAAGCTGACCAAATTATTAATTCTGGCGAGGAGGCCGAAAGTGTGTAGAAAAAAAGGGACATAACCTTGTAATGAATAAAAAAAAATGGTCAAGGTAGAGTACTATGTAATTTATTATTAGAATTAGCTCCCTTGAAAAATGGCGTGTATCCGCAGAAATTGATTGATTTGAAGCAGTGTTTTACAAAAATTTTAAAGGGTGCACATTTAAAGGAAATTTTAAAAAGTTAAAAGTAAAAAAAATTAAAATACATTTTAAAAAATAAATATTTAAAGAAAGGAATTTTGAAATAACATAATCGATTTATAATAAAAAGAATTATTTGAAAAAAGTTTTTAGTTATTATTTATTCACTTTTCTATTTCAATACTAACACTGTACTACACACACACACACACACACACACACACACATATATATATATATATATATATATATATATATATATCATCTTTCTACTGAGACGTGATGTGATACAAGATAAGGTTTATTAGGCAATTGGATTCGTACACCCGGACCAAAGACAAAAAGAAGAAGAAGCATCCTCGACCGTCGGTTTCTCTGGCCTCTATGGCGAGCAGCGTTCCACCTTCCACCGGGTACATCACAGTATTATTTTCCTTAGTCGCGCCTTTGTCATCCGACGGATCCGCAGCAATCAGAGTGCGTACACCCAGACCAAAGACAAAAATAGGAGAAAGCCTACTCAACCGTCGGTTTCTCTGGCCTCTGTGGCGAGCACATATCCACCTTCTCTATTGCAATAAGTGGATCCAGCTTCGGGCAGCTGTTCCCTAGAGCCGGGTACCTCACAGTATTATTTTCCTTAGTTGCGCTTGTTATCGGGCGGAGCCGCAGCTGAGTCGCAATCTTGCCCGAAGAGGGAGATGATAAACCCTACCGGGCATGTGCCAGGCAAGTATATATGTATGCCGTGACAATATTTCGCTGCACACTAAAGAGGATTGCGCGGCACTCTAGATTGCCATAGTAAAGCGGTTGAGAATCACTGATGTAAAAGAATTTACATTTTTTAAAACTAATGTTCATCTTCTACAAGATCTAAGGACCACTCAAGTTACATGGTTACTGAAGGCGGTTATTGTGTGAATGGTAAAAGAAAAAGGCACAGTTTATGTAGAAAAGATAACAATTTATTTTTAAGACATTTTTATGTTTATACATTTTTTTATAGATGCAAATATTTACGTAAATGCTCTGTTTATAATAAACAGTATTAACAACATTTACCGGCCTTACTTAATTATTTATACCTATAAAAAGGATTTTATAAACATAAAAATGTCTTTAAAATAATTGTCGGACTTTGTTAATTTCATAATGCATAACAATTTATCCTAGATTTGAAGAAATTGCGGTTGTCGTGGTCAAAAAAGCATTCTCCTTGTATAATGATCCACGAAGCAGCTGTTCTTGGGATGAAGCTGTCCGAGTGGAAGTTACTCCTTACTAAAGGAATATGAAAGGAATGAGTGTCGTTCGCCTCAATGTAAGTGGCGTGGAAGGTCTTAACTGAGATGGTTAGAGTTGGGGAAACTATGAAATGTACCCCGTTTAAACATTTTTCATGGAAGTAACAGTAGCAAGAGGCTTGCAAATTTTCCTTCATGGGAAAGGACTTGTAAGTGGAAAATAATTCATCACCCACAAGGCCGCTTGGACGCATTTGGACCATATCAAGACTGGAGAGGGAAGACTGGGTAGTACCTGCACACATATAGCAGCAGACGGCCTGAAGCATACGAATAAATACCACTATGCATATATACATCACTATTTTCATATATCTCTATATAACTATGAAACAAATGATACACAATCACACACCCACACACACACACACACACACATACATATATATATATATATATATATATATATATATATATATATATATACATACTCTACTCTCTCCCGTCGATATTCGAGGTATGAAGCAGATCAGTTCCTAGGAAACTGAGAGCCCGACGCCTTCTCGTGAGATTTGGTTATAGTGGTGAACGTTTTGTGCAGAACCATCCACACTTTTTGAAGGGCCGGATACAGAGACTTTGTGCACTATGTGCCAAACGGTCCTGAAGCGACCAATATATATATATATATATATATATATATATATATATATATATATATATATATATATATATACACCAATCCTTCATTTATGCATGTTCCATTAAAACGAAAAAAAAAAAAGCCAACACTTAATAATATTAACTACTGTGACACTATTTAGCGGTTGCGTGAAAATTAAAAGCGAGAAATACTTAAGGCGAGAAGAAGCTATCACGAAAGACATACTAAGCGATGTTATTTTTTTAACAAAGAAAAGTGGTAAAGATTTTATTTTCATTTGTGAAAAAAAAAAGGTAGACCACCCCCAAAGAAAAAGGAAGGGAAAGAGAAAAAGAGGAAGAATAAACCATTAACTATCTTTCGGAGATATCATTTGGTTTTGGAAAGAGACCACCTGTTTATGTCCAGACTTGGCCATGATAAAAGTTTGTTGCCGGGACAGATTGTTGGCGACAGAAGTACGAAGGCGTTGAGGATACAAGAGATTCTCTTGACCAACCCCGATGATTATTTGACGAAAATCTCGTTAACGAATTCCAGATGACAATCAGTTAAGATAGAGATTAAGGACCACACTACGAGTCGTGGGAGGCTCTGGTCGAGGAAAAGAAAAAAGAAAAAGGAAGATAATTTTTTTTCCTTTGAGCGATAATTGTAAACTGAGGCCAGTCTAGCCACACACAGGCTGCCGAGCGTTCACTGGCTGAATGGTGGCGTGAGCGGTGGGCGAAGGTAAACATATGAGAAGGAGGGGAGGCCTGTTGACGCCTCTGAGGGGATTGGTGTGAGATACCATTATGAGAAAGAAGGGAAACCTGTTGACGCCCCCTGGGGGGATTGGTGTGAGATACCAATATGAAAAAGGAAGAATTTGGGAGGACGATTCCCTTAAGAACCCCTCTAAAGCAAAAAGTAATGGACTTCCAAAAATGGAAAGTGATAAGTTTTACTGTCCGAAAACAGAAAATCCTTATTGTGGATTTGGAATTATCGAGGAACCCAAACCACGACAGGCCCACACCCGGTTTTGGTCGGCGTCCATATAAACGGAGTAGACAGTGGCAGTTAGGCAGTTCCGAGGATACGCAGACGCGGGCAGACGCGGGCAGACGCAGACAGAGTGACAGAGCAGAGTTGAGCTGTGAGCTCGGAGACCAGCCTCGCAGGAAGCTGACTGAAAGATATCCACGCATTCCGACTTAGACTTCTAACCAAAAACAATTTATTTTTGAAGAACGACTTAGACTGACACCACTAAGACAAGTTTTACGAATATCGCCTGAAGATACCAAAAACCAGTTATTGAAAAACAACTTAAGATATTAAGACTCGCCTAAAAAACGCAAAGTGTCACGTATCCATAGAAGCGGTTTGGGATAAAGACGCAGTCCTGTATTCAGAAACCAGATATAAAAAAATATTTGTTATTCTTTTTTAACACATTTGAATCTTTCGAGTTGTTACTTTATTTTCTTTTACATATACTTGTGCGGTATTACCCTTGTTCGGACTCGACTTGCATTACGGCCCGGCGACTGACTGATTTCGTCTACCTAAGATCAAATCACAACGTGGGTAGGTTAGACTACAAATCAAAGCAGTTACTTCGGTAACCAGATGTTGGAGGCGAGCTGGGAACGACAAAGCTGATACCGAATCTAACCAGATTCCCATCCGAATCAGCCAAGGGTTAGAACGTCACATTTGGCGCCGCGACCAATACCAAGTCACATTGGTCGTCACAGGATAGCACGGACGCAGAGAGGCCGGGGTGACGTCACACTACGAACAAGGACGCAATCTCTATAATACTAAAATTAAACGCACACACTCAGTTAAACTGAAAAAAATCATCCTTGATAATGACTAAAAGTATAGCGCTCGGAATTATAGAACATTTAGACAGTTTCTACACAAGTTTGAACACAAGAAAATTAAAGTCGTCTTTAATCGAAACATGCAGTATATATATATATATATATATATATATATATATATATATTACAATGAATCATTCATAAAAAAAAGATTAGTAAAGTTAATGATATAAAATGGCGAAATCTCTTTGCAAACACAATTTTAAATGTGCATTAACCTACAAATCACTCGATGAATGTTATGACCCTTGTTTTTAAAAATTATAACCTGTATAAGGTCTTTCTTTAATACGCAAGTACTTTCAACTGTACATTCAGTCATCTTCTAGCATGGATATTATTTTGTTTTTGCTAATATTCAGATAACATCCGAGACGAAAAAATTAAATGCGAATCGAAATATGTTTTTGTTTATTTGAAATGTGTTATTGTTAACAGATACAAACTTTTGGAGCATGAAGTCGCAACGCTAAGGTTGAATGTTTTGAAAATTTAAGATAGTGCATCTTCATTGCCATATTCACAACGTTTCGGCCCATATGAATAAAGATGTTGGTTAGATCCAGTGACTAGGTCCAATGAGTTCTGAGTTCAATACCAGGCTGAAGCAGCGGTGAACCCAAAAACTTGGAGAGTAGGATTAAAGGGAAATAACTGAGACACCCGGAAGAGGCATGGCACGTGGAACTAGAACAACCTATCTCGGTGGACAAAATAAAGGGTTCGTTTCGAAATTTCGATCACCTGAAGAAGGCCGTACAACGGCCGAGACGTTGTGAATATGGCAATGAAAATGTGGATAACAGTCCGAATAATGTAAATAATATATATATATATATATATATATATATATATATATAGTAATCTTAGACTGTCTATTATTACATAATACACGTCTAAAGCAGACGGTACAGGATTCTGTGAGAGGCCAGCACCTTTTAGACAATTCAGATTGTGCGTACAAATATACGGATTCGTTGATTTCTATTTTGGGCAAAGTACAATGGACACAATATATGCGCACTTTAGAGGCCGTATATATTAATTTACGTTGTAATGGATATCAGCACGGAGTAAGAACTCGGAGAGCCAAGTTCGAATTCCGGTCAAGTTCGGTAGATTTACTGACGCATTGGGAAAGTTTACGAATACGTCTCTTCTCCCGCCAGTTTTGGGTTGAATAGCAGAATAGACTGGGTTCTTTAACCTTGGTTCGCAAGAAAGAAATGGCAACCTACTGCGGGAAAAATCTGCCACGTCGAAAAATACGTGGGGAGAAAAGTTAGTTACCGTTTAAATAGAAACTGTAAAGTTACAGAGATGATAAATATTTAAATTTTAATTTCCCGATTCGATGTTAAACTTAGTCAACTTCAATCCCTTTTAAAATCTGGAATATTTGTAAGTTTCTACTTTATATCTACAATGTGTAGCCTTCATGGTCTGCATAACAAGAGAAATAGATTTAAAATGCATCAAAATTCTTCCAGTATCGTCGGTTTTTTTTTTTCACGCCATTCGCTTAGAAGTTTCTAACATCGACGACCTCCACACTGAGATCCACAGAAGACTTGGGCTGGCGGTCGATTTTATGAGAGGTCTCTAGGCTTCACAACATATCCCGACACACAAAGCTACGAGTTTACAACGCCTCCGTCCTCTCTGTGATTTTATATGACCCCCTCAGCAAGACCCTCGCCTCCCGCTTCCATTTCTTCGAGTCCCTATCGAGGGGTGCATTGGTCATGTCTAATGAGGAGGTTCGCTGGAGGACTGGTCAGCCGGGCATTCTCCACACCTTCGCTCAGCGCCGTGTTCGTTGGCTCGGTCACATCCTGCGACGACCCGATGAGCAACATACCAGTTCGACCCATTATCTGCAGACTAATGACGACTTCGAAGCAGATCACGCAGCTACTGGAAGGACGTGATCCGCCAAGATCTTTAGTAAATCAGTCTGACGCTGGAAGATGTTCCGAATATGGCAATGAAGATGTGGATAACAGTCCGAATAATGTAAATAATACACACACACACATACGTATATATATATATATATATATATATATATATATATATATATATATACGTGTGTGTGTATTATTTACATTATTAACCGTAAATTATGAATTTCATTTGCAGTAAATTTAAAAAATATGTTACTCCAAAATTCGCTTGAGGATGAAATGGAACTAATGTTTTTAATTTAATTACAAAATGTTACTCCAAAATTCGCTTGAGGATGAAATGGAACTAATGTTTTTAATTTAATTACAAAATTAAATTTAAAGTTTTTAGCTTCCATTTTTGAAACATGGTTATTACAGTGTATCGAAAAAAACATTTTAAATCAGTTTATATATATATATATTCTGCCGAGAATCTGAGAGCTGAAGACACGATACTTGTCGAGGGTGCAACGCCATCGTGGCAGTGGCAGTAGCAGCAGCAATTATTGTCGTATTATATAATTCAACAAAAATAAAATATATAAATAATCTTGATAAAAGTAGGTACATAATATAACCTAACAACTTCCTCTCCAGTCTTTTGAAGAGGAGTAGAGATTTATCCCTTGTTTCCTGATTAGGATTGGGTTTCCGGTTCCTATTAAAGTCTATTTCAACATTATACTTCTAACGTCTCAGCTTTTATTTACAATTTATTTTTCTCAATCGGAGTAGATAGGGTTCGTCTACCATTCAGTCCAGACTTTTCTCCGGTTTTTGAGCAGAAATAGACGTTTATCCCTTGCTTCCTGCTTAGGATTGGGCATCCGGTCCCTTCGAAATTCTACTTCAATTTCTAACGTCTCCGTCTAAACTCTGACATTTTTGCTCACTATTTACTTATAGTCCGGTTCACACTCCTTCCCGTATTTTGGCGTAGAGGTTTATCCCTTGTTTTCTGTTTAAGATTAAGTTTTCAGTTCCTTTTAAAATCTTTCCTCTTCTTTCACCTCCAGTAATCCCTTGCGTATTAGTGGCATTTTCTCCTTGTCTGGGGTGAATTGATTAAAAACAAAAACAAACTACCGGACGACTATAACTAAGAAGACATCTCTTAATATAAAATTCGTCGCAACTGCAACAAAAAGAACAAGAGATTTAATCAACCCCAAAATAAACTAACGTTAAGCCTGAAGCAGGAATCTATAAAACATTGAAAAAAAAGATGTCACTACAATGGTGAGCCATCTATAAATTTAAATAAAAGATCCCAATTTCAACATGAGCAAAAAAACATCTTTCAAAAAAAAATACACTTAAGTCAGTGGTCATTCATCGAAATCATTCATCGACTATATTTTTAACTCTAAGAAAGTGTTTCTGATTTAAGAAAAATAAATTTATTAAGGCGAAAATATATCGAAAGGTTACTAATTTCGGGATCTTCGGTTTATTTACGTCCCAGATCACACAACATATCTCCCTTAATTATAATGGTCCACTCATAGAAAATAAGATTATTTCTGGGAATAATTTTTATAGATTAGCATTCATTAAACAAGGGGTTCACAACCGGAGGGGGTACATTTTCTTGTCTTTTTCTTTACAGATTTTGAGCTCATCATGAGCTCATCCTCTATAAAAAATAATCCATGTAAATGTAATATGTAGTGATACAGAAAAGAATGAAAATTTTCAACGATATAAGTATATCAGTAAATGAAACTTGCCTATGCCTTTTGTTTAAATACTGTCACCAGTCTTTCCGAAATACACATCTGATTAAAGATCTTTGATGGGATTTTTTTCTTACTTAACATTTATTATTCAGACTATATACATTGTTCGAACTGTTGCCCTCATCTTCACGATGTTTCGGCCATTGAACGTTCCGGCCTTATTTATGTGATAGGAATTTCGAATTGACCCCTTTATTTCGTCCACCGGAGTAGATTGTTCCTAGTTTCATGCCTCTTCCGGATGTCTCAGTATTAATTATCTCCCTTTTAACTCGAATCTCCAAATTTATGTGCACCTCTGCTGTAGCTCTGTGTCAAATCACTGGATTCAACCACCGCTTTTATCGACTGAGACATGTGTCCCAGAAGACATCAGTGTATGTATTTTGAGGACTTATAAACCTAATCTTGCAGCAACATTTTTTTTACCAGAGTTCATATTACAATTTTTTTGCTATTATAGTTTTTTCTTCAACACTACGTATTACTACTTCCCGTATTGTATTCATATCTATGCTTGGCTGGCTTAGATTTTCGTGGTCTGGCATATGCACTGATTCCATAAATTTTCGTATTTTCCACAGATGTCCTCTGTCAGTTATTTCAACTTCATCCCACACGCGGCGATGACCTCCATTTTCCCTACATATATGATCAGGTACACCTGATTTTTTTTTATTTCTCCTTGTGTTACGGCTTTACAGTGGTCCTGCAGTCTAATCTTAAGGAGGTAGCCTGTCTCCTTTATATTTCTTACCACAGTTGCAGGGGATGACGTACACACAGTCCTTAATCATATTTTGCTCTATGCGAGGTCTTAACCAGAAGAGGTGTCTGCGAAGTGTTGGACCACTTTTGAAGGTCATCCTGATGGTATATGGATCACAGATCCTTTGTATTTTTTCCGATAATCCCTTCACATAGGGTAGACAGACTGAGGTTTTTTCTCAATGTTGTTATCCTTTTGGTCCTTTTCTACCCCAGTTTTTCAGAGCTTTTGTCATGTAACCAGAGTAGTTGTCCGAACCATGTAAATAGTGTAAATCATTACAATACCTCGTTCAGAACTATAGAGAGATATTAACATTTTTTGTTTACGTCCAAGAAAACATTTGTCTGAGTCCAATAAAACGGTTTTAGTTTTCTGTTATACTTATGGGCATTATGAAAATCAAAGAAGAATTATGGATGTCACTAGTTCTTCAATATTTCTTAAATATTGTGTTAACGCTTATGTGTAGCTTGTGTCTCACCCCAGATAATCTCAGAATAGACCTTGTACTCAGTTTCATAGCAGACTAAGAAGGGAGCCATTAATTTTTTTTTTTTTGCTGAATGAAAAAACTCCGTTTTGATTTTCATAGTTAGCCAAATGCTTCAAAATGATCCATACAAAAGAGTTCATAATATTCTTGCAGATATATTTACCGGTTTTATCTACGGTTTCTTTCTTTTTTATTAAGCTCTCCATGTTTAATTATCTATTTTTGCTTTTAATTTTTTCCAGAGTACACACTGATATTTAATTGTACGTTTTATATCTTTAGATCTTCTCAATATCAAAAACGTTTCTCCTTTTCTTTCTTGTTTTTATTACATTTTTATTTGCATAGCTTCACTAGTTTGAAATGACTTTTATTTGTCTGTTTCTCCATTCCACCTGATTCAATCTCGTATCATCCGATTCTTCTTGGTCCACCCATACAGCAATATATAACATTTTCCAGTTATTGTCCTGCCTTTCAAAACGGAATTTCTTACCAAGCTTGTATCACTGTCATTGCCACAACAACGACTGTTAATGAAAGGCGTAATAACAAATATGCAATCGACAAGTTCGTTCCAGAACCATCAAGTGAATTCACCGGCACGAATTCTATGGCTTATCCTACAAGTCAATCCCACGCAAACCATACAGCGTCCGTTTCGAATTCTGGGAGTCAGCCAGTGATCTGGACGAACAGACAGACTGCTGTACGGATCGTGAGCCCCGCGAAATGTCCATTCAGGATAAGAAGTGTGCGGCGGTACATGGCGTGGATAGACGGACCTCTTTTTGTCAAATATCGATTTTGGATCTCCATCCTTCGTTCTCCAGCTGCTCGCTCGTAATTTGCGAGATGTGCCGGCAGAGGTGAATCAGAGATGCCTTTAGATAGAGGAACAAGAAGAAGAAGAAGAAGGAAGCTAGACGAAATAAGAAGCCAAGAGGGAAACAACGATTGCAGGCGTCGAAATGAAAGTTCTAAATCAAAGAGCTGACAGATGAGATAAGCGAGCAACGTTTGGGCGTACACAACAGGCGTGCACCACACGAATGTCTACTCACGCATATTCACAAACACAAAAACACTGCTCACAATGTTGCTACATAGAGAAAGGGTATAATTTGGAGACACATACATATACACATACAATATATATATATATATATGTCTTAAAATAATTGTCGGACTTTGTCCATTTCATAATGTGTGATGTCATTTGTTTACATTTGGATACACTTTGAGCAGATACGAATGTACGTGTGCGATTCCTGGAAGATTGAAGTTTAAAAACAGTAAAATCGACTTTGCTAATCGAACGATTCTCCGTGGCTCGATCGGTTAAGGCACGTCAGACTAAATGACGGCTTCCGGATAGGATGCAGGTTCGATTCCTTTCTGAGGACGAATATTTTCTATAAAAATTTTTCGGACATCCAGTCCGGTAAATTTTCTTTAATACTGTTTATTATAAAACAGAGCATTTACTTAAATATTTGTATCTATAAAAAGTATGTATAAGCATAAGAATGTCTTAAAAATAATTGTCGAACTTTGTCCATTTCATAATATATATATATATAGAGAGAGAGAGAGAGGGGATGCATTGTATATTTGGGCAGCAATCCTTCTTTCACACAAGTTTCATTAAAAACGGCTGACAAGTTACTGCGTTGAAGTTTGTTTTTTTTTTATTTTTATATTCGTATAATGTTCTTTTTTACCGAACGTAAATTACGAAAAAATTGACCAAATGATTTCTATGTCCAAGCGCTTTCGGCTATTCGTTTAGACATTGAATTGCATCTTTCTGATTTTAATTACGATTGTACTTTTTGTTCCTATTCTCCTTGAAACTTCCGCGTTGTTCTCATGTTCTACCCATGTTATTCTCTGTATCCTTCTGTAAAACTGCATGCCTGAAGCCTCCTCCAGATCTGCGTAGAAATTAGCCTGCATTCGCTGCTATATAAGATAATTTATATGACATCGCAGTTAAGCACTATTTGTTTCTATGCAAATTTTCCTGTTTCTTAATTACTTTCTTCGATTTTTAAGGCATCTTTTGCTATTCCAATGCGACTTCGGATTTCGGTGCCATTTTTCCGTTGCCTATTATTACAAATCCTGTCATTTTAAATTCCTGTTCTTGCTTGAATTTTATATTTTCATTTCGTAGCTCGCTTCTTGTGCTTTTCGTCTTGGAGACGCTTACATATTTTGTCTTCTTGCAATTGATCGTGATTCTTTTCTTTCCGTTTTTGTTTGGTTTGGTTTTTGTTTTGTTTTGTTTTGTTTTGTTTTACGGTTTATCAACCTCAATGGGTTATTTAATGCCGACAAGATTTTTATTGCTCGTAATATTCTTTTCAAAAATGCATTACTGCTAATATATTTTTTAGCTTCAAAAATGTATTGCGGCTAATATTTTTTTTAGCTTCTAAAATGTATTTCTGGTAATATTTTTTCCAAAAATATATTGCTAGTAATATTTAAAACGAAAATGCATTTCTGGTAATATTTTTCCCAAAAATGTATTGGTGGTTATATTTAAAAAAAAAAAAAAAAAAATGTATTGCTAGTAATATTTTTTCAAAAATGTATTGCTGGTAATAATAGGTTGGTCCCTACCAGAAATTTTCCTCCGAAATTCATTGCTGGTAATAATTTTTTGCAAAAATGTATGGCTGGTATTAAAACCTATTTTTACACTTTCATAGTGTTTTGACCTACAGTTTGGGGGGTTAGCTATTTGCCCATACCTGGGACGCTAACAGGTGCTACCACTCCGGGTCAGGGTGGATCTGCGAACACTAGCAATTAAGAGGTGGTTCCACGCTCCTCAAAACCTCCTGATCAGAGGTCTTTCTGTCGGATGTAGTTTATCGTCTTACCCAGGACGCGTATGTAGTTTATCGTCTTACACAGGACGCGGATGTAGTTTATCGTCTTACACAGGACACGGATGTAGTTTATCGTCTTACCCAGGACGGCTTTCCGATTTCATTTTCTAACTTGTCTTTCCTTTTCTGTCTTTTTTTTTTTATCTCTGTCTAAAAAGAATGCTGTTTTTTTTTTGGCGGGGGGGAGTGAAAAGTGTTTTTTTTTTTTCTTAGCTTAAAGTGTTTACAGTTACTTTTATAACAATTTCCAGATGTTTAAATTTCAGTACTTGCTTGATTTTGGCATATCCGATTCGTAGCTCGATTCTTGGGCTTTTTTTCCCCCGTTCTAAGACCTATTGTGTCCTTGCTTATCACTTGTTTTTCTGTCATCTAGGAAACAAACTATACATCTCTCTGTACGTAAATAAATTGGTTCACTTATTAGTTGATCAATTGATTGATTGATACGTTTTCTATAGCTTATCAATATTTTGCAGGTTATTTAAACCTAGAAAATATTTTTAGATTGTAAAGTTTTTTTAGATTGATTTAGAATGATTTTGTGAGAGAGGTTTTACTAATTAACCCATAGCTTGGGGAGAAGAAGTACATTCATACCTAATCAGAATTTCGTAAACAAACAAGAAATTATGATGTGGATATAAAGTAGGGGAACAGTTGTATATCAAAATCAATATATAAACTGATCCCTCACTTTGTGGCTACAGTAGTTACTATACATTTATATTCCAGAGAATGTAAATAAATCTAAAAAACATGCCTGTGTTGCTAATCAGTATTTCATTGATTCGTTTTCTACGGCTTATCAACACCATGTAGGTTATTTAAAGCCAGAAAATATCTTTTGATTGTAAGGTTTTTTGGAGTTGATTTAGTGATACTAATTAGTCGAATATTCACGTTACAGCTATAATATTTTTTTTATTCACGTTACGGTTATGACCTTTTTTTATTCACATTACAGCTATGACATTTTTAGCCTGAAAACATTCTGAGACAATGACGTCAAAAAAGTAGCTACGACGTTGGTAAATTCCCAAAACTCTCAATGTAATTGTAATGATGGTTAGTATAATTGCTTTACAGAAGTACTTTATACTTTTGTATTTATTCTTTCTCTGGAAAAGTTCTTGTATTCATTTTTTTTTTTTTTAAATTGCTCTTTTGACTGTTCTGTTTTATCAAAATCTATGACTCAAATACAAATTAAAAAAAGTCCCACACTTACAGATGTTAATCACGATCCCACCCTGAAGACAGACATGCAATTCATTTTTTTTTTTTTGTTTGTTTAGTTATTTCTTCTTCTAGGCGTACAAAAGATAGCAGTTCAAAAGATATAAATATTATTCAGACGTTTAGGGTCGCATATTTTCAACTGTACTTTTGCTAAATAGATGCAGTCCCAAAAGAATTTTTCATGTCTACTAATTCATGTATGACGGCAAACATTTTTTAATTCAAAAGGTATTGAAAAATGTAAATACGAATAATCGTCTGCAGTTTTCCTACATCTTGATAGTGACCAGAAGTATGACTGAAAGCTTTCGATCACAAATATTTGAATAATATTTATACCCATCCATGCGTTCTCTTATATATGAACTAAAAGTTTCTAAAAAATAAAAATAAATATTCGATGTCTTTAAAACATAAAGGGTGTTCCAATAACTTGAACCGATTTTAATGTAAATTAAGTTTCAGCGTCTAATGATTTTTTTCTTTTTCTTTCAGATTTGGCGGACATTTGGGCGATATTATTTTTCAGACATAATTGCCATGACTTAAATAACATGATCCAATAGAGAAATAAATAAATTTTCACCAATAACAATGATTTATTTACTGTTGACTTTGATCCATTTTAATGAAACACCCTTATATATAATCCGGTTTAATGAAACACTTTTCCAGCCTATAACCCATACATTTTTATCTTCTTGCAAGTAGATGTATAGCAAAATGGCGTCTGACATAAAAGTGCAGACGATCCAGTAGTGTATCGATGAATGTCTCCATGTGAAAAAAATTACGCCTGTTGACAATTATCGATGCCTCATCGAATGTTTATGGAGAATAAATAATGGGTGTGAGCACAGTTATATGGTGGACAATGCGTTATGGCAGTAGCGCTATCATATATGTACCAGAAGCCATATTTTGGGTGGCCTTGAATAATTGTTCAAAGACGAAGTGAGGAATAACTTGAAAATGGTATTGATAACGAGGAAAGAAAACGGCCTGTAACTGAAATTTCTTCTGCCCAACGGTACCATTGTGCACACTACCGTTTGTAGGTTCCGTAAAAATAAATAGCAACCATTACCTTCTGGGCGTCTCTCAAATAAGACTATAAATGATACTGACGAATAGTTTCACGCGTGAAGCGATTGTCAGACGAACCGTGAAAGCCTTGTTTGTTTTCGTCCTCGGGATGTGTTCTCGTTCACATGCTCTATGAACTTGGATGCTAGACGATTGTCTTCGGCTGACGTACATGATCTCTGTTCTATAAAATTTTTTCTGTTTTTTTTTACCCTTTTTAATGGTTTGTTTATTACAAACAAATTAAATTTAACCTTTTTTTTTTCCTGACGAGTATAATTTCTTATATTTATAAGATTATTACTATTTATTATATATATATATATATATATATATATATATATATATATATATATATCTATCAGGGATATGCTGTCTAAACATTTGTAAACAAGGTGTTGTAATAAAATAGATCAGCAGTTAAATGTAATTTTTTTTTACAATATGCACTTAATCCAAGAAAATTATAAAGGTCATTCTGTTTATTATGCACTAGCAGTAGAGCCCGGCGTTGCCCGGGGATGTAACAGTAAGAGATAGATCTAGTATCCACCATCATAAAGACTGAAAAATAAAATTGACAAAGATTATTGTTTAAGGTTGACGGACACGTATGTCTTAATTAGTCTTTTTTTTTTACGAATTGGTCAAACCCAAACTCAAACAAAAACATTGTTTTCAATCGTTATGAGTCTCCCGATTGAATAGAATTTTATTATAAATAATTGTCTTGTAAATGGATTTTTTTAAAGCATTCTGAATATTAAAAAAAAAAAAAAGTGTGCAAGAGAATAAGAAACAAAAAAATGCCAAAAAAAAAAAAAAAAATTGAATTTTTGTTTGATCGGCTGAAAAATATAGGAAACCGATCCCATATTTAAAGGAACCACACACACAAACAATCCGATGTGAGTTGCCCCCCTTCCATTTTCACGATGTCTCTTAATCGTGTTTTCAAATTAATTTTGTGCAAAAACAATTATATTTTTCCCATTTTTGGCGCTGTTAGAACCACGACAAGGTAATTTTATGTAGTCCTGTGACGTTTTGTTGAAATCGGTTGAAAAATGTACGAAATCCGATCCAATATATAAACGTTACAGACACACACACACAATCTGCGTTTTATAATAAGTAAGATAAAATGCAAAATAGTTTTTTTGTAGATTTTCTAAATAAAGGTCATAATTTGCCTACTCTGAGTAATTACTGACTACACGTGCACACACATATATATATATATATATATATATATATATATTAGAAAACAAAAAAAAGGAAATTTTTTTAAGTGTGTATTGCCAGACATGAGCAAGTGGCAACACTGCAAGACAGTGACCTTGAGCAAATAAACATTTTGCCATTTAGAATTCAAGATGAAATTCACGGTATCCCAGTTGAGATGTTGCATCAGTCAATGAGGAATTTCAACAGCAGATTTCAAGAATGCATTCGTACAGGAGGACGCCATCTACAGGACGTAATTTTTAAAAAATGAAAATTCTATCATTGTTTCTTAACTGGCATGTTTTAAGGTTTCAATTACTATGAATAAAATATTTTTCCATCACTTTGGTTTTATTTGATTGTTAAAAAGTTCCTATTTTTGGGGGTAAAACCTAAATATATATATATATATATATATATATATATATATATATATATATAAGATTTACCAAGCAGCAGCTATTTTCATATATATTGCTCAATACTAGAAATAATGAAAAAATTAAAATATTAAAAATAGAGAGTTAATATTATATGAAAAGATAACTTATACATGTCAATTTCAATGTTAGCAAAATTTCCAGTTTATTTATATAGAGACATTTTTTAAATGGCACAAAGTTTTTGGCCTTCAGCGAAGCTGAAATTATCAAATGGATTAACATGAGAAAATATTACTTAACTTTTAAATATCAATTTTATCCCGACATTGATGTTTCATAGCAAGATTTCTTAGCCACGACTCCTAAAGACTGGAAATTTTACTAAGTTAAAAATTAAGTAATATATATATATATGGATTGATGTGGCACAAAGTTACAATATCTTGGCCTTCGGTGAGGTTCACATTATCCCGCTATCAAATGGAATGGTATGAGATTCATTACTGATATTTCGAAATATTAATCTTTAATAAAAAGTAGAGTTGCTCTTAGCAGTTTTCTTCTATTCAGGCATCGAATTTATGGAATCAGTTCTCCCGAGTCATAACTGACAGCGCGAAACAAATCTCCATTTTAGCAGAGGATTTCTGGACATCTCTTTGATTCCAGGATCCATTACAAACCGGATATTTTTAGTAGGATTCCTGTCAGAAGAATGCTTTGGCCTTGAGATTCCTATAATCCTGCGCGAATTTTTAAATCTTTTGTTTTATCATGTCGTGCATCACTTTCCATGGAAAGGGTGCAGATTCTGTCAAAATAATCTCCAATGAATTCTGGGATAAATCCCTCCTACGGAACGGATTTGAATTGGCATTGGAGTATTCAGTTTCTTCTTTTTTTTTTCCGAAACGTAACTGAATATCAGTCATCTCAGATTGTCAAGTTGATTAGTAAACTTTTCTTACTTTCATCTTTCTTGACTATATGCCTTCAGAACTTGGACGATCATGGTCCTCCACAGCTTCGTGCCATTTGTTGCTTTCAATAACTGATGTGGGGCCAAAGTTGGGACCACAGAAGTAAAACACGGAAGACGGATTAGATGTAAGAAAGATATATTAACAACATGTTACAGAGATAGTGTAAGCGAAGCTTAGTCTGTCGCTCTGTGTGACGATATTTAGTCACCCCACCCCCATGAGGGTGTCATGTGGCACAAAGGCCTTTTTAACGTGGGCATTCCCGAGCCATTAGGGCTCGGCGTGACAGAAATTTGAACCCGTATAAACGGGTTCAGGGACGGTTTTATATTCCTGAAGGAGACTCCGCCCTTCGGCGTAGCCTCTTTGGTTCCTCTCGCCCGTAGGAAGAGAGTTTAACCGAACAGTCGCACCATAAAGTGAGCGAGCGATGTCGCTCGGTGCGACAATATTTATTGTTATTATAAAAAACAAATGTGGCACAAGGCCAAAAGGGGGATTGGGGAATGACGGTCTTCTTCTGTCATTAATCTAAAACTTAGCTAGTCACAGACACTGACCCAGACATGCCAACAATATTCCAATCACCAAAACATCACATTCACTCCTACCTTTCTTACTACGTCCACCATAATACCTCAGTTTCTCTATGACGTCCTAACTAGTCCCCATATGTACAAATATTGTTCATGGGGGAGGGTCATAAAATTAACAAATTTTTAAAAATCTCCCAAATGTGTATTTACAGAATGAATTAAATATTTACAATAAAACTAAACAAAACTGAGTTAGTAATAAAAACCCCCACAAACTATGAATGTGGCAGAAATGTCAGTTAACCAGACGAAATCGATGCGGGACTAAGAAAAAGAATACACATTCAGACCATCAGGCATTCACACAAACACTCACTCATTCATACACAACAACAAATACGAAAAAACACACCTGAAACGAAAGGCGTCCCGCATCCACCAGAAAACTGACATCACTAACCACCTAACGAGGGAGGGGATGGGGAATTAAACAAAAAAAAAAAAAGGGACAGAAATAAAAGGGACCAATGAGCTTACATACCCTAGCTAAGTTAAACGGGAAAAAAAAAAAGAAAAACTAAATATTCAAAACAAAAACCTAGTCTAACCTAATATTTGGGTGGGTTGCCAAAGTTCAACCCTGTTAGGACAATATTCTGTGCCTAACCGACATCTAAATGCCACTCAAGGTCAGCCCCTTTCACTCTACACATTCGCGCAAGATTCACCCACCTTTTGGCGAATTCTGATGATGGGAGCCGCCGCCTTTCCGTCCTAATCTTGACTTTAAGCTGATGCCTAAAGTACAAGATCAGTTGGGAAGAGGTGAACTTCTCGCCATCATATAAATCCCTTCTGTCGCGTCGTCCAAATCACGACTCGCATAACCCCTAGTAAGCAACAGAACACATAGTGTTCAGCCTTCGTCAATTGCGATACCACATTGCTACAAACAGAACTGGCTTCCAGGACAAAAAACTTTCCCTGCAGCATGCGAACCATGAGGCCTTCAACAAACTTGCACAACGGCACTACCGCACTGCACTGAAAAAAGGCGTGACCAATGGTCTCGACATTCCCAGTACAGCGACGACAGTTTGGATATTTCTCCAAGCCTGCTGAACAAAGTCTTTTGCCGACCCAGAGGGCCCCGCGAATCATCAGCCAGGTGAGTGATGCCTCATCGTTATTGAGACATTTCAACCCAGGCGCCCAAGGCCAAACCGAGCGAGCCTCCTGCTTCGTAAGACCGAGCTCGTCGATCAGATCATCTTGAACGGCCCCCTAACTAACACACGATATAATGCCTTACGTGACAACGCTTGGGCGTCGGAGAGGCCAACCGACGACCGCAAGAGGAGCTTCAAAGCGCGACGACATTCACGATAGAAGGAGCACTCGCCACGAGGAGTACGACCGGCCTCCTCCTCGCACGAGTGCACACTTCTCAGGGATGGGAAATGTTTACGGACATCTTCTTTCCAAAAGGTGCCCACCTCATCCAAACCGCGACACATTCGGTCGAGAAAGGTAATGCGTAGCATATATTGACGAATCTCAATGCTAGGCATTCCCAGACCGCCCTCAGAGGGATGAAGGCAACAGATCTCGCGAGATGCCATGTGGGCCTTGCCTCTCCACAAGAAAGAGAACAAGGCCTTGACTAACGATGTTAGTCGGGCACACGGGAGTGGAAGCACAGAAAGACGGTAGAGGAGTATCGGATAGATGTGGGAACCACAAACTTCCGCCCTTCCCTTCAGGGAAAGTCCCCTCCGAGACCACAGACTAGCCGCGACCTCGGCCCGCCCCTGTACCTCCGACCAATTCTTTTCCAACTGGAGATCAGGACCGAACCAGACGCCGAGTATCTTGATCGGCCCATCCGTCCAGAGGAAAGGTCCGGGAAGAGAAACTCCCTTCCACGCACCCAACCGCAAGCCCACAGACTTATCGCGGTTGATTTTGGCCCCTGTCACCATCTCATAGCCACTGATCTGCTTACTGACTTCGTTAATCTCGGCTCTGCTCGACACAAGAACCGAAACGTCGTCAGCATAGGCAGAATACCTGGCCGAGGTGTTAGCACCAGGCAGCGAAATACCGCGTAGGACCGGATTCGCCTTTAACTTGCGAAGGAAAGGCTCCAACGCAAGAACGTAAAGCAGAGGCGATAGCGGACAACCTTGACGAATGGAGCGAGACAATACGAAAGGCTTCGATCTTACCCCATTCACTTCCACCAGCGCACGGGGGTCGCATACAAGAGACGGATCCAGGAGCGAAAGTCGGCTCCGAAACCGGCCGCCGAAAGGACAGCCTCCAGAAATCGATGGTCAACCCTATCGAAGGCCTTGGACTGATCTAAATTGATCAGCGCGGCTTCACTGTCGACTTGTTCTAAGATCAGGCGTACCATATGAAGGTTATCCTGAATAGTCCTGCCCTTCACAGCACAAGTCTGTTCAGGGCCAATCAGACTAGACAGGACAAGCTGCAAACGGTTGGCCAAGATCTTCGCCAAAATCTTTAAGTCAGTGTTTAACATCGTTAAAGGGCGAAAGTTCCCTAACCCATCCCCACCGTCCTTGTCCTTACGCAGCAACTTGATGACACCTCTGGTGAAGCGTTGAGGTAAAGACCCTGCCTCATCCAGTGGTTGTACATCAGTTCCAGCAAAGGCACAAAAACGTGCGACAACCTCAAGTACACTTCGTAGGACAGACCATCTAATCCCGGAGACTTATCCAGGCCAACCTGCTTCAGCGCTTCCCAGATTTCCGACTCTGTTATGCGGCCCTCGCACCTAGCCACTTCAGCTGCCGAGAGGCAGGGAAAGTCAGCTAAATAGGCGTCGAACTGAGCAGAACTCAGACCGGGCTCCCTGGTGAAAAGCTCCTGAAAATAATCTCGAAAGACCTCACATATGCCCGCGTTTGTAGTCACAGTCCGCTTATCCGGTAATGTGACGCACGCTATATGTCGCCTGGCCGCGTTTCGATTTTCCTCTACACGCAGTTCAGCGGCCATATTCGTTGCCTCAGAAGACATTCTTTTAACCTAGCCCTAACTACCAGAGCTTGATCCTTCTTGATAAGCAAGGAGGCCAACTCTGCCTTAGCTAAGACTATGTCCCCCCACTAACACGGGATTTCACGGCCCGATCAACTTTTTCTTCTAAAGCCGTTTGCGCCGCTAATTTATCTAAATTGAGCCGACGACTAAAGTCGGCAGCAAACGAACGAATCTTAGATTTTAATTTGCCCCACCAGGCATTTCCCACAACCGCTCCCGTCAATTCCCTCTGGATTGTTAGTAGCAGCTGGTCCCGGAAACCCTGATCACTGAAAAGCGAACAGTTCAATTTCCAGTAACCAGCCAACTTAACCTTAAACTTATCTAAGTTTACACGGACCCGGACAAGCCTATGGTCCGTATAAACTATATAATGGAAACTTGGACAGCCTAAGAGCCCTACATCGACTCTCTAACTAAGACTCGGTCCAGGTAGCTCGCAAGCGAGCCAGGAGCCGAGCTGCCACTAGTAGTCCAAGTCCATGCTACCTCCCGAGGGTGTTCATTCCGGAACTTATCGACAAGATCAAACCCATCGATAAAGTCCCGAAATGGTTTCACATCCGGGTTGTTAAGTACTTTTTGTGCCCTATTCGATCTATATCGGGGTCAAGGACGGCATTCCAATCCCCGCTAAAACTACCCGACGAGACGTCGTCAAGAACGGCGCGATCTGCCGAAACAAAGCAGGCCGCTCGGAATGGATATTGGGCGCATAAACCCCAATGAGACGAAGATGCTTCTCCTTTATGGTAACATCCAGCACGCAAAGCCTGCCCGCCGGATCTGCGAAGACAAGGGTACATGCAGCCTTCAAAGACCTGCAAACTAGCCAAGAGACACCCCTCGAACAACCATCAAAACATGCTGAATAAAGGGCGAACCCCTAGACAGTATGTCCTCACGATCATGAGAATTAAACCGGGTCTCTTGCAAACAACATATATTCACCCCGAGGCGCTGAAGGTCACGAAAGAGCCTCACCCTGCGAGACTCGGACCTCAGGCCCCGGGCATTCAAACTTGCTAACCAGAGAGCCATCGTGAGGCCGATTAGGGTTGCCCTTCAGGATAGAACATGGCTGGGGTGAGGACACCCACAGCTTGTCCCATGGAGCCAGTCCTCATCTCATTTTCGACGGTATCGTCCTGGGACAAGCCGCCGATGTCCGAAGGATAAGTTAAGTTTTAAGGGCTCTATAAAGGGAAGGGTGAACAAAAAGCGGGACCCTCCCTTTTAGTTTTTGGTTTGTTTCGTCTAAATCTTCCTCAATAAGAACGGCAGCTGGGGGCACCATTTTAAGGATGACTGGGCCTCCTCAATCATGCCCCAAATCTCCCGCGTTCCCGGGCCAGTTCTTACCACTGTTAACAGGGTTCGGGCCGGAGGGGAGTTTTCCGGCCTTTCCACCTCCACCTGTTTGATTTGCCGAAATTCCAAAGGATTTTTAAGGGCCTTTGGTTTTCGTTTGCCAAAAGACCCTCTCCGCCTGGTCCCGGGAAACGCGGCAGACGTCTTCCCCTGGGAAATATGGAGGTTTCACTTTTTTTTTTTTTTTTCTCAGTGATGTTTTGCGACTCAGGGCTTCTGACTCTTTTTTTTTTGGGGAATGACTGGGAACGGGTGTCATGTTGGGAGTGGTGATGGGGTCCACCCCGAAGGCGTTCTTACAGGTGAAGGTTTGGGTGAATGTATGGGTTTAGTGGTGAGTTTGACATAGATTTGGGCGGTGGAGGAGGTTTTAAAATCCTTTTTAGATGAAGTGGGGAAGACGGGGCAGAGGATAGAGGGGCCGGTGCCCCCGACGATTTTTTTTTTCCTTTCCCCGCTTTGCTTCCAATTTTCCTTCAGTTTCTTAATATCAAAATTTTTTGCCAACTTGGCTCATTTAATTTTTTTGCGCATCTGTCGCCGTCTTTTCGTATGACGCAGAGGCGTCGCCCTCAGCGCTGGTAGAGGGAATGGGGCTGTAGGTGATGATGTCCCTGGAGTCATGCTGGGACGGAGGAACCGCTGTTTGGCTCTTCCCTTGCCCCTAACCACGGTGCCATTCCCCTCATCCTTCTCCTTAACCACACTAGTGGCAGGCGTCGGTTTCGGGGGCAATGTGGGCTTAGACCCAACCGAGGGACTTTGCCCATCGGTCCGCCTCGCAGCTAGACCCATTACAGGTGCCGCGGATTTTACCTTATCGGCCAAGGGGGTATTTTGGTCGCCTGTGACCGGAACTCCAGGGGCCTTCTTCCCTGGGCAGGAGGAGGAAAGGTGACCAGTCTCTCCACACCTCCAGCAAGTCGGTCGCCTACCAGTCACAATGACCGGCATTTTCCGGTCACCTAAAACCAAACAGTTGGGGACGGACTTGAAGGCCTCTTGATCAAGCATGATGTCAAACGTCCATCCCCGTTCAGATTGTCGGAGAGAGCTCCTAAAATCTGGCCGTACTGCATAAAAAAATGCAGCCAGAAGCTCTCTCCCGAAATTTGAGGAGGAACCTCAAAACTGCCACCCTGGTCCGCCTGCGGCCCTCATACTCTGTTCTAAGAATTAGATCCTTAGTTATTAATTCTTTTTTTTTGGCCATAGACAGGCAATCTTCTGGTGTGGGCAGCAGAATGTCCCACAAAAAAAATCCCTACCTTTTATGACTCTTTGGGGTTTTATCCCCAGGGACAAAAGTGATTTAATCACAATGTCTTTTGTGGAGCGACAAATCTTTTTAGTTTTCTTGTCCACCACAAAAACGGTCACCATTCTTTTAGCGAACATACCGAGTTCCTGGACATCATCGACGAACCCATCTTTCTTCACCAGATGGGCATAACCTTTCGCCTTGTCCAGGAAATCCGCCATGTTCAGTATACAATTCGGAGGAGACTTCCAACAAGAGGGCGACTCCCAATGAAACGTCTTTAGGGGCAACATTCGGATTTTCTCCTTTTCTGGAGGAACTTTGGTCATTTTAGGGCTGTTAGCTTTTGGGCTGTTGTTAGCTTTTGGGCTTTTACCAGCCCGCTTTTTTTTGTCATTCTCCTTTGGGTTGGTATTGTCCACCTTCCCAAAGAGGTCTTTTTTACTTTAGACCGACTGCCTTCGTCGGCCATACTGAAGGGTTGTGAAACCAACCACTAGCGGGTTTTTTTTTTAAACACACAGGGAGAGGAGGAAAAAAAAAAAAAAAAAAAAAAGAAAACCTGGATAAACCAGGAAATAAAAAAAAACAAACAAAAAAAAAAATTAAATGAAAAAAAACTGAAAACAGGTAAGACTTTTTTTTAAATAAAAAAAAAAATGGCGCCTGAAGGCAGCCGAAAAAATGGAAAAAAACCAGAAAACTTCTCTCTCTTTTTTTAACCAGAAAAAAACTAAAAAAAAGTACAAAAATAGAAAATAAAAGTTTAGCGGCTGAGGCCGCTAAAAAAAATGAATTAAAAAAGAAACTAGTAAAAAAAAAAAAAGGAGAAAGAAGGCGACTGAAGTCGCTAAAAAAAATATAAAAAGAAATAAACAAAAAGCTTCTTTTTTTTTTTTTTTTTTTTCTAAACTGGTCTTTTTTTAAATAAATAAAAAAAAAAAAAGCAGTCGTCCGGTTTGACAAAGTCTTACCGGACTAAAAAAAAAAAAAAATGTGAGCTTAGGCCCAAATACAAAACAAAACAAAAAAGAAATAGAAAAAATTAAAAAGAATGAAAATAAAACAATAACTTAACAGAGAAAAAAGGTCCGATTTTTTTCACAAAAGTACGTCAAGTAAAACAGCTGCAAAGAAACAGTCTCACAGAACAAAAAAAAAAAGGGGGTAAGAAAGAAACGGACAGAATAAACGTCAAAACTTTCGCTCGGTGCGACTCCCAGTGTGTTATGGCGCCTACTTAATATAGTCCTGGAAGAGTCTATTGTGTAGGTAGTTTCGGTCTCACATTACCCCACTTCCAAAAAGTTTTTTTTTGAAAAGGAGAGAAAAAATAAAACTGTTAATACTTTTTCCTCTTGGGATTTACGTCGAGCGGTTGAGTAAATTTCCTTTTCCTTCCTGAGCGTCGCACTTCAGGAGAGACTTGGGGCATGTCGAGATCGAACTAGAGATCTTGATGCGTGAGCCACAGTTTTTTTTTATGTAAACTGCAAGCACCAATGCCGTACGAACTTGCATCATTTGTGACTATGATGTCGAGACTAGGGTTGTAATGTGTGAGGGAGAGGTCTGAAGTAAGAGCATTCTTGATCTTCTCGAATGCGTCTTGACATTCCGGGGTCCATGACCATGGTTTGTACTTTTTTAAAAGTTGGTTGAGAGGCCCTCTCAAATTTTGCATGTTCTTAATGAACCCTTGGTAAAAGTTAACTAGTCTGAGGAAGCTTTGTAACGCTTGAACGTTATCTGGGATCGGCATGTTTCTGATCGCGTTGGCTCGTATTTGATTGGACTTCTTTTTTTACGTAGACCGTAGGTGCTGCCCACTCGCTGAAATCTATTTTAGACAGAATACCTGCTTGTTCGAGTCTATCTAACTCTTTGTTTATTTGTTCTAGAGCAGCGAAAGGGACATTCCGTTTCTTTTTGAATACCAGTTGTGCACCGTCCTTCACCTTGAAGTTAGCTTTCATTTTAGTACATTTCCCAAGGCCGCCAGAAAAAACCTGGGAAATTTTTGTTTGAGATCCTTTTTTAGATTTACCAAATTGGACGTTGTACTTTGTATCTTGCGACAAAATGTACTCATTGGGCAATCCTAAAGATTGAATTTTTCTATCCAATCAGTTCCAAATAAGTTGTCTGAAGTTTTTAATACGTAGGCTTTGAGCTTTTTGGTAACTCCATTTAGTGTTACTGTAAGTATTACCTCGCCTAAAATGTTAATCTTTTCGCCAGTTACGGATTTTGCTGTTTTATCAGTTTTTAATAAGGTCGGCTTGTTCAATTTTCGCCAAGTACGCCAGTTATTCGCTGAAATATCAGAACCCGAGTCAAGCTGAAATTTAGTGGACTTATTGAAAATATCCACTGTTACATATTTTCTTAAATTTCTATCGACAATATCGTCAGATTGAGCTTGCCTTAATTTTATTTTGGGGTTTTCTCGTTCTGTTGGCGTACCAGCACGAAGTCAAAGTATGACCACTTTTATTGCAATTTTTGCAATATTTTTTGTTCTTAACTGGACAGAATTTCATCTGATGCCATTTACCCCAATGGTAACATGGTCCGGGCGGTTTCTTTAACTTATTTGGGTTTTGGTTACTGCGTAATTTAGGACATGAAATTTGCCTTTTGTCTTTTTGAGGGGAATAGGAGGTAGACTTACTTCTGATTTTATTAATCTGAGTCACACCTGATTCCTCGATAGTGTTTGAGTCACGCTTTACAGATATTACTCTTTGACAGTCCTCTGCCAGTTTTTGGAGAGTCAATCCTTGTTCGTTCTTAAGCTTGGTCAGTACCCGTCGTCTGACTTCGGCGTCTTCTGCTGATAATAGACCCTGTGCGAAAATCAAGCATTTAAAATCAGCGGCAGTCAGTTCGGCTAGTTTAAAATCATTACAGAACTTGTTTACCGATGCTGCAAACGTTAGAAAATCTTGCTGGTTATCTTTGACTGTGTTCAGGCATTTCCAACGTTTGTGGAACAAAGTTGTGTTATGCGCGAATAGTTCCGATAGGAGCTTAATAGTCTCTGAAAAATCCAAGTTAGTCGTTTTCTTGGGTAGTATGAAGTCTACAAACCTACTATGTTCTGTAGTTCCCAGTTTTCTCAATAGAAGACGTACCTTCTTTTTACTGGACCATTGTTCACAGTCTACGTTGAAAATATCTTCGTAGCGCTTGTAAAAAGCGTCGAACGTTTTGCCGTTCTCTGGTACGTATTCAAATGTTTCCATCGAATTGTAGATTGTACTCTGGGAGAATATTCTATCTTTTTCAGAGTTTGAGCCTTTTAATGCATTTACGAGTAATTCTTTATGTTGTTTCTGTTGTAGTTCAGCATTCTGAAGCGTAATTTTTTGAAATTCCATTTGTTTATGTAATTCAAAAAAAGTTGTTGTTGTTGTCTGTCTTCTGATTTTTGTTGCTGATCCAAATTTAGTTTTAACATTTGGGCAACTACTTTTTGCAAATCTTCCATATTTAAAAATGCCAGCGCTTTTTTTTGTTGCTTTGAAACACGTGTACTAAGGGGAGGTACACAAAAAAAATCTTGATAGATTTGTTCTTTTTTTTTTCCTTTTACAGAAAAAAAAAGTATGGACAGACAATAGTTAAACTAAACTAATTATGTGTTTAGCTTTTTTTTCCCGTGGTTCCGTTAATTTTGACGTAATTATATAAATTTTTCACCACACTTACGTTCTTTTTTTTTTTTTCTTTTAGAAAGATACAAAAAGAAAACTCCCCTCAGTGAATTTGAGGGGAGAATAATTTTATGCACGAGTTCAACTCGGTTACCTAAAAAAAATTTTTCGATAGTTTTTTATCGAAAACTTGTGTCGTCAGTTTGTTTTATGAACAAACTTTTTTTCTGTGTGTGTGGGTGTGTAGAAACCGTTCTCGTATTTGACAGACTTTAATATTCCGTAGATGTCGAATCGCTAGTTCGTCATTGATGTTTGGTATTGGAATATATGTAGACGCTGGGTGTTTAGTTTTTAAATCGCTAATGTATTAATACTAGCTTAATTTCACGTTCAACACTGCTGTGTGAACGCGTGGAGTTTGTGTATTTTTCGAGTACTGTCGCTATTGATATGGTGAGAACGAAATTCTCGAATCTTTTCAAGAAAGACTCCTTATCTCCACTGAAAACCGAAGAATGTATCGGCCAAGTTTTAGCCGCCATTAATAATGTTCGCAAAGTCAGGGAGCTGAAATTTTAACCTGTAATCAGCGAGGCACTTGCATATATTGGACGTAAATTTAGCATGAATAAATTACAAAATTCTTTTTTTTTTCTTGGCAAATATCCGCCCCTTCCGAGAGATGAACTGCTGTGTAAAAGGATACTGTTTATACAATATACCAGGAGTGACCAGGGCACCTTGGCGTGGTGTAAAGGTTAGCAAGCTTGTCTTGCTAGGTCAGTTACTACTGAAAAGTGAGTTCGATCCTCACTGGTTGCGCCATGCTTTCGGCCTTGTGCCACATCAAAACTTCGCTTGGAAAATCTTAATGGGCACCTCGAGGTGGTGTAATGGTAAGCAAGCTTGTCTCGCTACTCGACTGAGTAGTGAGTTCAATTCTCACTGGGCGCCCCTCACTTTCGGCCTTGTGCCACATCCAAATTACGCTTGGAAAATCTTGCTTAATGTAAGAGCCACATACGATAAAGTTCAGATGCCGCAAGACATGAACAAAATTTACACATCCATTCCTGTTACATACACATATGACCCCCTCTCACTTCACCGGTGGACCCAGATCTTTATCCCCCTTCCCCATAACCTCAGTCTTCTGACATTCCTCTGTAACCTTTTGCTGTGCAGAAATTTCTTTAATCCTTCAGCTTCCCACCATTTCTTCCCTCAGTACCAAAGAACAGATCACTTAGACCTAGCACCAAAATTAGGATTTAAATTCATAAATATTTTTACTAATCATAAACATTAAACTTAATCCAATGGGGTATCTATTCATACCCAGTAAATAATTATAAACTTTGAAAATTTTCTTATTTACCATTTATATTAACTATGATGAAAAAAGGAGCTCAGTCAATATAGTTCCACGAACCGCATATTAAAGTTCAAAGAGTCGCATGTGGCTCGCGAACCGCGGGTGGTCATCGTTGCAAGATACATTCGACCTCTTTAATCCGGTAACTCCCATGATCCGTTTTTTTTTTTGTTTTTTTTTTATCACCCGCCATTAATTCGTTGCTGTTTTATTTTTAGGCTTGTAGTTTTATATTGCATGAAACAATAAAAAACCTTAATTATTGTACAGTAGATCCACTATTATTTCCTGGTTGAGCTGCAGATTCCCTATAAGACTTATTACACTAAGTATATATTACTTTTTGGTTTTAGTCTTACTATATATAAGTAATATAAGCTACTAAGTAATATAAGTTACTAAGTATATATAAGTTACTAAGTATATATTACTTTTTGGTTTTACTTTTTTTTTTTTAACCTTTCTATTGATATGAAACTAATAAAATTACTTTTTGGTTTTAGTCTTACTATATATAAGTATATATGTTACTAAGTATAAACTTTTTGACTTTTTTTTGTTTTATTTCCTTTGTTTTAAAAGTTTTATTTCCTGTTTTACCTTTATTTGATAATGCAACATATATTTAGAATCGACTTGCAATACTATGTTCACATAAGCTTTTTTAGTTGTTATTTCGGACATCCAGTATTTTCTGTGTTCTAGTAGTGGCTTGGTCGAGAGAGTACCCGATTAAAGAGGTCGTACTGTACTTACCATCAAACTGCATCTCTCAAGACCAAAAACTGCAGCATTCTATGAATGCTATTTGTCAATTATTTTTCTTGATACGTATGGTTAGATATCGTTAAATTTGGTAACCCTATTGAGAAATTTATGAAAGAATTTAATATGAGAAAGATTTAAGTTTCTCACCGTCTCAGGGATTTAAAGAAATCACATGCATGTATATAGCCGATCAGTGGTGGATTATTGAACTTCTAATACGTGATTTCTGTTAATCAAACTAAATAATCTGGCATAGTTCCAGAGTCTGGGGGTGCCGAGAAATTGGAAGTGTATCCATATATAGATTTGCGACGAAGAAGAAATTCTATCACAAGGTGTACAAACTTGTTTCAGATACTTAAAAATAAATTGCAGAAAGAAGAAATGCCAAGAATACGTGATATTTATTTATTTATTTTTTTGCTGATATTAAAACCTATTTTTACACTTTCATAGTGTTTTGACCTCAGTTTCGGGGTTAAGTATTTGCTCATAGCTGGGACCTTAACAGGTGCTACCACCCCGGGTAAGGGGGACTGGGAAACATCACCAATTAAGAGGGGGTTTCACGCTTCTCAAAACCTCTTGATCAAAGGCCTTGATGTTGGTTGTAATTGATCGTCTTACCCAGAATGCCTTTTCCACTTTATTAATTGTTATAGCACCAACTCTTCCAGTAAAATGCATAAAAATATTGCTATTAGAACAGGCTGAATTTTCACTTTTTTTGATAATCAACATTGTACGCAGTGTAAAAGCTGGGGTTTGATGTAATAAGTACTGCCATCAAAGATTAGATTCATAACTTTTATCAATTTTGGAGCATTTAGTTTTAAATATCGTCTGAAAAATGTACAGAAATATCTAATTTCCGCAGCTTTTTGCTTACAGACTGACTTCAAAATGTTACTATTTCAGGTATGAAATGTAAATAAAGTTGATATTTTTTTTTGTATTCGATACATTGAATAGAAAATATATTCATAACAGAATTCTAATTACGAAAGACCACAAGCAAAATATACAATTTCTTTCACAGTCTCCGATAAGTAAAAACTGTTCGAAAAATTGTAAAAGATTACAAAAAGTCTATTCAATGTATAAGATTTGTTAGATCATTTGATAGATCATAATTAATAGAAATTAAAAATAGATAAAAGTGTATATAATATCATAATACTACTAGAGACAAATTATAGGACAAAATATTTTAAATTTGCATTGTTTATTAAAAATCGCACTAAAACTACTGCACTGTATAACGTGACATCATAATATAGCTAAATTATTCAGTATAACTTGGCTTTGAAGTAAATGCGTGTATTATTTGATGGCAAAATGATTTAGTAATAAAGGTACCTACGCCTTGCATCTTGTCTATATACAATTTTTAAAGCTTCAGTAAATTATAAATTTTCTAACGTTTTCACTGATCACCGGAATGAAATACAAACGCACTAATTTTGAACTGAAACTTAATATTTTAAACGAGGTTCCTAAAAAACTGTAATGATTTAGAAATAAATATTTGATGTCATTATTTACCATGACATATAACTTTGAAATTGAGGGCGATACCACACTTCCAAAATCTACCTGACCTATTGACAGAGCAGCATCATTTGTAAGCAGGCTATTGCTTACAAACTGAATTTTACTATTTCAAGCATAAATTCAAATAAAGTTGATATCTTTTGTATTAGATAAATTGAATGGAAAATATATTAAAATCATAATCCTAATTATGAATCCCCATGAGCAAAATTTTCAAATTTTTTACTGTATTCGATAATAAAACAAAAACTAGATAAAGGTTTATATAACACTATAATACTGTTGGACACAAATTATAAGACGAAAGGTTTTAAATTTGCATTGTGTATTGAAAATCCCACTGAAACTACTGCACTGTATAACATAATACATCATAATATAGCTAAATTGTTCAGTATAATTTTGGAGCAAATAAAGGTCTTGTTTGATGGTGCAATGATTTAGCAATAACGTGCGTGTGTCTTGCATTTTATCAATATAAAATTTGTAAAGCTTCAGAAAATAATAAATGTTATTAGGCTGTCACTGATCACCGGAAAGAGACGATTTTGAACCTAAAGTTAATCTTCAAACTAGTTTCCTCAAAAAACGGTAACGATCTGTAAAAAGAACATTTCGTATCATTATTTATCATGTCAAATCCTAACTTTCAAATTGAGTAGAACACGGTTCCAAAATCGACCTGCTCTATTAGACAGTCGAATCAGCAAGAAATCATGTACTTTAAATGTTTCAACAGATGAGAGAAAAACGTGATAATATAAATCGGAAGTTGCATTTAAATAGAGAAAGATACCTTCCAAAAGCGAAGCAAAATATTTAGAATCAGGGAAATTTCGTTAGAAACAACGAAAAGAGTATTGAACTATTACGAAATATCAGTCCTCCTCTATGTCAGTGAATGACAATCACCTCACAGAAGAAGAGACTTATCACAACAGAGATGTATTTTTACAGATATATACTGAGAATAGGATGGACTCAAGTGGTGTGTTTTTTTATTTTATTTGTTACGGTTCTTTATTTGTGATACTGTAGTGCCAGTCCACAGTCTGTTTTAGCCCTTTTTATATATACTATCATTTTGGACGGCATCTGGTAACTAGTTATAATATAAATTCTTTAACAAGAAAATGACTTACTAGACAGTGGCCCTTAAGCGAATTTTGCACAAAGCAAAGAAACGATATGGGCTGACTTTTTAACGAGCTAAGAAAGTCGAAAATACCATTGATTGCAAAACTTTCATTCCGGTATTTTTTTCCTAAAAACTAAAAGATTTCTTCAACAAAGTTTATGAAAAGGAAGAAAGATATCTTATAATGAGGTTGCATTGCAACTGCCATGAGATCATTGTCTAACGAGAAATCAATAAAACCGTTGCCGGATGTCATCTTCACTGAACGTTATTGAACGTCTTGCAATATCAGAGCAGATCAAATCATCCTTCACAAGGTCACGTGATTGTGTGTGCAAAAGGGCGTGGGTTTTTCGATAGAGCAAGAGACCGAATAACCAAGGTTTACTTCCAGATATCGAACTTCTCATGGTAGTTGCAACGGTTTGACAAGAAGAAAGATTTCCCAAATATGACTTGCGAAGGTGTATCAATAAGTCCGCAGCCTGAAATATATTCATTCGCTGATAGTCGATCAAAAATATTCACTGTATAATCTTCGATCTGTGTGATTAGAAGTCATCACTAAATCAAGTGCATTGACAAGGAAGGAGATTATGTTGAAAAATAAATGTTTTTTATTCGTTAAGCTGCGGACATATTGATGTACCTACATATATGTACCAATGTAAGACGCACATATATCACTATCTATCTCTCTATCTCTCTCTCTCTCTTTCTCTCTCTCTCTTTCTCTCTCTCTCTCTCTCTCTCTATATATATATATATATATATATATATAATGAACATTAAAGTCAACACTTACAGGCGACAGACAGTTTCATGCTAAACGCAATCATCTGGCCATATGCGTTGTTTTGCTCGACAATTTATATATATATATATATATATATATCAGGGATGTGCCGTCGAGGTACGCAAGGAAGGCAGCGCGTCTCCTGAATAAAATAGATCAACAGCTCTATATTTCCTTCTATGGGACAATATACACCTAATCCAATAAAAGTAAGAAGGTTAATCTGATTATTATGCATAAAATGCAATTTTTTAAAGATTTACTACATAAAGGTCACAAGCTTCCTACTCTGAATAATTACTGACGGTACGTGCCTGAGATATATATATATATATATATATATATATATATATGTGTGTGTGTGTGTGTGAATGAATATGAAATTTTAAACATTTAATGAAAATGAGGAGGATTTGAGATAATTATAATTAAGTAATTCATGGAGTCTGATAGAAACCTCAACAAAATGTAGAAAGCACTGGACGGCTGTTTCGTCCTATATTTGGGACTCATCAGCAGTGCGCATCCACTACCGAGAATTGAAACCCGGACAGTTACGGTATCAGGCATACGTCATACCAACTGGCCTAGGTGACGAAGACGTAGCGAATCAGACTCGATATAGCGCCGCTCGATCACATATTCCGTGCATCCGAGTTTCTCTTTTACCCATAGGACTGTGCCCCCACGAGCCACGAGTACTATCCCCAAGCCGCTCCATCCAGAGCATGAGAAGCCGGTTCAAGCAAGGATATACAGGTGATAGAAATTAGGAGGATTTGAGATAATTATAATTATTATATTATAAATATTATAATATATATATATATATATATATATATATATATATATATATATATTACACAACAAAGAAATCCAAAAATTGCTTCATGTGTATAGACTATTTCAGCTGATGCCAAGTACGTCAGTCTTATTCAACCCAGATGGTGGACTGTATTCAGTGTCGGAACTAGATATTTAAAATTTAAAAAGCATTTGAAAAATTGATACTAAGCCTACCTCTATCGAAACCTCGGCAGGATAAACTGCCCCAGTAGTGCATAATTGTTCACTGTGTACACCACCTGTGACGGGCAGACGTCAAGTCGGTATTTAAGCTCTTGCCAAACACGCTGATGTTGATGATGATCTTCTAGATGCTTTAGCCCTGCATAAGCAGACTTCCTCTTTAAATTTTTGGTACCAAGTTCAAATTTGTTTGCCAGTTGGTGAAGTTTTACAGATTTTGCATTGAAGGCACGATGCACTGTCTTGGGTGACTGTGTGCGAGCATATTCCAAGACGCAAAATGTCTTCTCTTTGGGAGTGAACGACATGGCTCAACCTGAAAGAAGGACAAAAATAAGACATCAAACGTAAAATCTTGATCTGTTTCTATATATAACAAGAATTGCTAAAAATTATTGGTCTGCGAAATTATGTCAATTTTTTAGAACACCCAGTAAGTTTAGATAAATTCATGAAATGAAGTTCATTTGGTATTTCTAGTATTACTATTCTGAAATTCCGCAATAACATTGTAAGTACTATTTTCACTAAATGGCTAGATGCCGCTCTTGTTGTCAGGGTTCCTAGATGTATATTTTGAGTCAACATTCTTTTCATCTCTTACCGCTTAGTGTCAAATTAGTCTCGGATCAACGAACAAGGCAGACCGCTTGGGTACAAAAGGCTAATGTCAAGTTTAACACATTATATAAAAAAAAATCATGGAAAGTAGAAAGGGTACTTTGAAGACATTTTTTCTCTCATAAATCTATCTTACATATCTATAAGTCTACCATACGTCTATGCTTTGAATATTGCCAGAACACATGGCCCGGTTGCCCCTGCTATTCACTTTGAGCTCCTTGATAAAATCCAAAGAAGAATCATCAATATTATAGATCTGGCAGCACGGCTTCAGTCACTTTCCTACCACCTTAAGGTTGCTTCACTGTGTGTTTTCTATAAATACTTTCAGGGCAATTGTCCGGATGAGCTTTTTGCTATGGTAGGTAGACTTTTTGAATTTAAGCGCGGTACTAAACTGGCGTTAAAATCTCATCAATTTAATTTGAGCTGGCTAGACGTCGCTGTAAGTTCTATGCTAACAGTTTGTTTTCTCGCACTTCTCGCTTGAGGAAGTCCCTTCTGTCTCTATGCTTTCCAGCCAACTTTAATCTGCGAAAACTTAAATGCAATGGAAATCGCTATCTCTCGTTCTCCTGATTACTCTTTTCTCTCCCCGCTCATTAAAATGTTTCTCTCCCTAATTCTTCCACCCAAAGTAACCGCTTGTATCTTAGTGTTTTTGTTTCTGTGTTACATGGGGTCAAACCGATTAAAAACAAGGATCTTAATTCTAATATTATTAATTCAATAATTTGAATATTAAGGCTTCAACCAGAGTGTTTTTCAAATTACCCAATTTGTAAGGCGTATATGCATCCACTGAAGAGAGCTAATATCGTTCCCGCAAAAAATGAGCCACCTTCCGGTTCTATGCTCGCAGATTAAGCAGAAGTCCGACCAGTGTTTGCTTATAGATTCAAGCATAGAAAACTACCAAATGTGACATTGGATGACCGAGCAGGAGTTGAAATGCATTTAGATCCACTAACACAGGGGTTAACAAACTACGTTCCGGAGCCGGCCTGCGATGTCAGTTCATCTCGCCTGCCGCGTCACTGTGCCACAAATGAGTTAAAATATAATTATTTATATGGAATTATCAATAGATTGTAATTACTATCTCGAAAAATAAATGTAAATGAAATGCCAAAATTTGGCCAATCTGATTTTTGCATCTGACAGTAATATAAGTTTTAGGAAAATCAGTGAAATAAAAAATTCGGCGACTTTTGATATCCGGCCCCTTTCTGTGTAGGTACCTGTAATGAAGTTTCTGGAAAAAGCGATTGTTAGCCTGTTGCAGCGATCATGTTTTAAATTGTGTTGCTGCGTTTAAACCGGTTGAAAGTGTCCCGTATATAAAAAAAGACTGAATTCGGCGAATATATTTTGCCTGAAATCATTATAAAATGTAAAGTATGTAAAGTTAGCACATATAACGAGGTTGACTGGTGAACATTTGAAACTGAAAACAATTCTCTTGGTTAAATACAGCAATTCCAAAGCAAATATTGATTCTATCTATAAATGGTAAACACCAGTTCCACAATATCTGTCTATATCTCTGAGATCAGGTATTATTATTATTATTATTATTATTATTATTATTATTAGAACTGTTAATCTCATTTTCATTTCCATATTCACAACGTTTCGGCCGTTGTACGTTCCGGGTTTTCTTCAGGTGATTGGAATTGAGGTGATGCTATAGACTGGCCTGGAAACTCTCCTGATTTAAATCCAATCGAGAATTTGTGGTCAATCTGCAAGAAATGGCTTCATTGAATGGACATACGAAGTACTGACATGTGCAATGTGTCACGTTTCATTGGAAGAATAAGAAAAAAAGTAAATAATAACGGAATTATTCGTTTTCAATTAATTAGCATAAGGTGTATATATATACATATATATATATAGTAAATGTATTTTACAATATAAATGCATTCAAAATTAGGAAGAAAATGTTTACCCACCGTCAGGAATTAATGCAAACTATATCGAAAAAGTATGAAAATTATCTTTACGAGGGGGTACGGAAAAGTTATCGGTCAGACCAAGAAGGGATTCAAAAACTTCCAGGGTTTGTCTATTTGCACAGACTTTGGGAAGTAGATCGGGCCAATATCTTTTCAGCACCTGCTCGTATAATTAATCCAAGATGATTCTCAGGATATGGTTATTTTAGATTAATTCTTAAATAATAAAATCTTTGCGAATTAATTAATTCAAGACAAGCTAATAACATTCCTAAAATAGTTTCATATATCACTGCTCGTATGACAATGTGGAGCCTCGTTTTAGGCATTATTCTAATGAAAAAAAGGTCGAGACGTCGCCATGTTAGTTAAAGATAATAAAACGTTAAGTGCAGCTGCTTAAAGAAATCTTTAAGTGTTGTTTTTATTTGGCCAGTTTCACCTTTCAACTATTTAGGTAAAGTTTTACATAAGAATAACCAAATCACCAACAAATTGTTCACGTCATCTAATCAGACTTATTACAAATTAGTCACGTCCTAGGAATTTGGAAGCGAATTTGATATCCACACCAGGGTGGAGAAATAAATTATTCTCATAACACCGAGCTTATTAAATATCTTCAATTTTTGTGTGTAGAGAACTGAGGGTTATCTTCCTTGCACTGCGTATATATATATATATATATATATATATATATATATATATATATATAAAAAGTAATTATACAAAGAAGTAATTAGCAATTTTAATGTGATAAATTGCGAAATCACTTCACTAACAAGACTTAATTAGTCATTAACTTACTATCAATTCCTTGAATAACGCGATCCTTATATTTGTGTTGTTGTCAGATGGAATTGATGAACCTGGGTTGACTACTTTCAACAATTTCAAATTGTCATCTTCAGGGCGTAATATTTCCATTTACAGGCAAACACCAAGACGAAATAAATGTAGTGTAGACCGAAAGATGTTTTTAAAAATATTCTATTTATGGACAGTTGTATTATTTTGGAACGTGCGATGGCGCAATGCTAGAGTTCTTGTTTAAAGGATTTAAGTGAGAATTTTGTTTGAATTTAGTAATGTGATGAATCCATGAATTTTTGTTGTTGCATGTGTTTTTCCGTTAATGTGACATGGGATAAAGTATAAGCCAGTTAGTAGAATAAATTGCTAATTAGTTCTTTGTATAATTACTTCTTTATGATATAATATATATACTCTAATATCTATATCTATAATTCTCAAAATTTGTGTGTGTGTGTGTGTGTGTGTGTGTGTGTGTATGTGATCGGGTGATGTTTATACATTTTCATTTTTCATCCGATTTCGATGATTTTTTTTATTTCATAGATAATTCTTCAGTTCCGGTTTTGAGTCCAAATTACACATTCCCCTTCTCTTGGCCAAGTATCAATCTCTTTCAAGTGAGGTTACCTTTTCCGTTGCATAAAGCATACTACTACAGTTTTAAGGCATTGCTTTCATTTTTGTTGATAGCTATTCCAAATTTAAATTTTTTATTGTCCTGCCAGTTTTTGCATTGCATTCACCGTAGTAATAAGTAAGCTTGCTTTTTTATTACTCAACATTTATTTTTCCAACCTTTCCTAAAGTTATTTGAGCTTAGTGATCCCTGTAGCTTTATAGCGTTCTCTTTTGGTATTTGCCCACGCATTCCATTTGACAATTCATATTTGTGAAGACATGCTATTAAAGAAAAGTACTTTCTTAGGTCGCAAAACCCGTTGCCGCCAGTTCCGTCATGCTAATAAGACATAACGAATCGTCTTTAGAACGGTCAGTTTGCTTGTCTCAAAAATGCCTCTAGGAATGCTTCAATCAGAGCCACTGAGTCCGAAGATCAAGGTAGCTATCGGCTTTCTAGAAGAGCATACCTGAACGCTTCTGCACGCGAGGCTGTAAATGATGCTCAAAGGACTCAACGGCTGAGGAGAAATGCCTCTTCAACTGCTGCTGCGCGGGAGGCTGAAACAAGATTGAGAACGCAAAAACGGCCCTTTTAAAGGAAACCCCGCATTCAAATAGTTAACCCCATCATTTGGGGGCGTGCCTCTGTTGCACCCACATGTTGTCACTAATATTGATTTCCGGTGGGCTCATTTTAAACTTAAACTGCTCCAACTGAACGGTAAATTTTCCCAGTAATGAAAGAGCCAGTCGAAGACGGGTTATATTGTATATATATATATATATATATATATATATATATATATATATATATATATATATATATATATATATAAACCTAAAAAAAAGGCAAACCTACCTAAACGGATCGTCAGGGTAAAGCTTTTTTTATATATATACACACACACACACACATATATATATATATATATATATATATATATATATAAATATATATATATATATATAAAATAGATAAATAGATAGATAGATATACCTTGTTTAAGGAATCATATATATATATATATGTGTTCGAATAAAATTTTTCTTTCGTAGACACAGAGTGTGTAGAAACTGCCCAAATGTGGGGAAAAGTGGTCGTGAAAAGGGCTCGACCAATAATAGTGCATGTGCGCGTCTACACATGCGTGTGTGTGTGTGTGTGTGTGTGTGTGTGTGTGTGTGTGTGTGTGTGTGTGTGTGTGTGTGTGTGTGTGTGAGAGAGAGAGAAAAAGATTGGGAGGAGGAAATGTTCGTTTCTTTGATGTCCCATACGGTAGAGCTGAATATAGTCAGGAACTTTCCTACCCGCTCCTTGTTGGAACGAACATCGCTTGACATAAAAAGCTAAGGTCCCGATACCGAAATAGAATCACAACTGCGTATATATTTATGCCCGAACGCACAGATATGTATCTGTGCCTAGCCTCGAATTGTTTATATGGATGTGTTGGTGTGAACTATTATGTGTACACCTGTATGTATGTGTCTATGCGTATGATAATGCCACGCCAAACAAACACAGAAGTAGATCCCCCTCCCGCCACGAAACATAGTCAAACAAGCATATATAGAGCCAATTTAAAAAATAATAAACCAGTTTGTCTGATGATCGCAAAAGAGTGAAACTCAGGGTCACAAACTAATATTCATACAATTTATGTTAGTTTTATCACTGATATTGGGCGCTTTCGACTAAGTACCGCGCATATAATATATATATATATATATATATATATATATATATACGGTGCTATTGATAAATTGTCATTTCATATTTTTAATTTGACGCATGCGCGTTGTTTGTTTTTGATTCTTCCGAAGGCACTGTATAGTAATGATCAGTTGGACTGCATCTGTGAGAAAATGAGCCCCATGACGTAATTAACTCCCCCCAGAACTTTGGAAATGGCATGCTGTACTGTTGAAGCTCTAATATGAATATTTCCGAGTGTTTGGGTGGCAATCTGAGGACAGTGCGAAGGATTCGAAAAGAGTTGGATGAGTCTAATGGTGATTACGAAGGTACAGCTGCTCACTCTGATCGTTCTGATAAGAAAAGAACTCCCAAATTTGTTGGTGAGGGCCTCAGACTTGACACAGAGGCCCACATGAAGTACCTTGAGGAGGTAGTGCTGCCCTGGGTCATGAGGGTCGCTGCCTGAAGACATTTTGTCTGGCAACAGGACACTGCACCATGCCACACAAGCAGAAGAACCCAGTCATGGCTGTCAGACAATTTCTGCGATCATATCTCCCCTTATACCTGGCCACCTAACTCCCCAGACTCCAATCCCCTTAATTATTATGTGTGGGGCACAGTTGAGTGAGAGTCCAACAAAACTCCTTGTGACACCAAAGATGATCTAAAGGAAAGAATTATGGCAGCATTCACCAACTTAAACAAGAGGATCCTTCAGAAGAGTTGCAGGAGATTCCGAAGTCGTCTGGAGTCAATGGCGATTTTATAGAATAATTTTACTCTTTATTATTTCAATATATTTTTGTATAATATTGTAATATCTGTTAAAATGAGATGTCAGTATTATTTTCATTTTTGCGTAATTTAGACGACAATTTATCCATCGCACCCTGTATAATAAAGAAGATGTCCCCCTGCTAATACCAAGAGGCATGTGGTTCACGCATGATGGGGCTCCAGCATATTACAGACATAGGAAAGAAAGATGAATAGGTAGAGGAAGACATGCTCCATAGCCTGCACGTTTCCCCAACCTCAATCCTTTGCATTTTTATTTGTGGGCCCACCTAAAACAATTAGTTTATGCAGCAGATATTAATAATGTAGAGATCAACATATCATGGGG
>CAHIKZ030001808.1:135000-212500 GCA_903632075.3 Acanthosepion pharaonis
GCCCTGTGACAAGCTTGTCTGAAAATAGTGTTCATCTTGTTATTGGAAAAATTCTTCAACCGATGAGAAAACTATGCCTAGCAGATACCGAGTTTAACAAAATTAGTTTTGAAAACCATTGCTTTTTCCACGTTCGGTGCTCTTTTACAATGGCCTTGTGGCATGACCGATCTCTACATAAACCCAAAAGTTATTTGTATTTAAGTGATTGTTAGGAGGTTATGGATTATTTCCAAATGAATTGATTTACACCAACAAAGACCACAATCATAGATAGAAGGTTCACTTTAACGCCAAACGATTGTTATAATAATATTGGCACTTTCCTTATGATAATGGTAATATTAACCATTTCCGTTCATTCGGCAGTTATTGGTCGAGTAGACAGGACTAGTTTCGGTTGGAATTTATAAAATCTTTCTATGAAAACAATTTTTTCAGGAAAATAGTTTTTTTTTTCTGTTTCCTAATTGATAAGTGTTTCCTTCCTAACGTTACGTTTAAAGTCGTCTGGAACATCAACGTCTTGATAATGTCATTGTTTTTCTTTTCGGGTAGCACGTACTATTCATTTTACTTGTTTCTGTTGTTGAAAGTCCTCAAGTGTAGTGGCGTCTTTTATTTGCTACAGTTATTTGTTTCTGATTCTGTAGCGCCAGTCTACGGGATTCGACGAAGTGTGGTCCTCGTTAACACCTACATTCTCTCGAAGCCATATAATCATGAATGTAGTTATTCTTAGTCTCACTAGATGCCTCTTACATTTTTGGTATTATGCCAGATAAGTGCAAATTTAGTAAATACCTATAGGAGTGGAAAACATTTAATGGAATTATTTGAGACGCCATTGATAGTGTCTTCAAGTCGTCTGTAATTTTTCATTTTGTGGTGCTTATTGCTAAGTCATATATATATATATATATATATATATATATATATATATATATATATATATATATATAAAACAGTATCTCAAAAACAGTAAAAAAAAACTGAAAATTATTACACATTTTTCGCATATTTTAAAATCTTTTGCAGAAGCTAGATCGCCAAGGAGAACGAAACTTGTTATAGACCTAACATAAGCAAGTTACTGGCAGTCAGTTATATGCCAAGGGTGATAGGCGATCATGTATCTTTCGATACATGGCTGACGAGGCAAAATATTTTTCCGCAGTAGGTTGTTATTTCTTTCTGCAGTAGACCAATTGACATCCAAGGCTATAGAACCCAGTCTGTTTTGTTATTTACCCATAGCTTTAGAAGAAGAGAATACCTTTTCCAAGTATATTAGCACGTAAGTGAATGTAACTGATGAGACTGGAATCGAAACTCGGCTCTCCCATTCCTCAATACGAACGGTACTAAGTTATAATTATATTGACTAAAAATTTACATAAGTTAAAATAAAAATGTTATGTCAGTAACACCAAAGACGAGAATACGAGATCAAATAAGAATAATTCATTGTCTTCTTCTATTTTCCATCGTTGACTAAAATTCTAACAACAGTAAATTTTAATTAGCATCATTGTTTATATTTTTATTATTATATTAATTATACTATTTTTGAAATGGCTATCTTACTAAATTATGAGCATCAAAAGAACAATAGGACCCTATCTAGCTGCTAATTAATATTTTCCAATTTTTTAAAACTACTTCAAACTTGTCTGAGATTCTCTGCTTATAAACCTACCTCTGATTCCTAACTCTAATCCTAAATGTAATCGCACATTTAAAATCTAAATTTCGTCCATGCATTGAATATTACTGTCATATCTGGTCTAGTGTTACTAATAATCTCGAGATTCTTGAAAAATTCAAAGAAGGATCTGTAATGTAATCGATCCGGCTTGGCATCTCGACTTCAGTTACATTCTTTCATGGCTTCCCACTGACTATTTTTTTACAAATATAAGTCTATTTCTGTAACCTCCTGCGTCTTACTGGCATTGTTGCGTTGCATGGAATGAAAAGATTTTAAAAGTTGATGCTAAACTCCAAGAAAGCAACACTTGGTGCCTTCTTGGGAACACGTTTTCCACTAACATGAAGTGCAATGATTATATTGAGTCAATTGTTTGGTCTACTGACTCGAATGTAGTTTACTTTGTCGTGACAGATTATTTTTTCACCAGAAGCCATCTTGCGCATTTATAAAGCTACCATTCGCCCATGCATTGAATATTGCTGTCGTATCTTGTCTGGTGTTCCTGCTATATATCTCTAGATTCTTTGCAAAATCCAAAGAATGATCTGTAATGTAATTGATCCTGACCTGGCATCTCGACTTCAATCACTTTCCAACCGATGTGACGTGGCTTCTTTCGGTCTTTTTTTACAAATATTTTCATGGCCATTGTTCTGATGAGCTGTTCTCCTTAATGTCCCGACTGCATAAATTTAAGCGTGCTACTAGATTGGCAGCTAGTACTCATCGTTTTACTGTTGAACTAGCTAGAATCTAGCATATGTTCTAATCTAATAGTTTATTTAATAGTACTTCTTGCATATAAATTTCTTGCTTCCCTGCCACCTACAATCTTCAAGAATTTAAATGCAACGTCAATCGTCATATTCTCTCTTCGTAAATCTTATTCCTTTTATGCCCTTTTCCTCAATTCTCCTCAGTAAAGTCTTCTTGTTTCCATTTACTCTCTGTCACCAACTGTGTCCTACTGGCATTGCCATGTTGCTTAGGGTGAAATGATTAAAACAATTAAATTAAAAACAATACTTCCTGACCAACAACTCCATCATTTCGTTATTTCTATAAAAAAAACAAAACAAAAAAAAACGTTGTTTTTCCACTATTTTAACCACGGCCACTCTTACTATTACAAAATTTTTTCTTCCAAAATATTTTAGAGAAATTAACCTCACCAACACAGTAGTTGCTAAAGAATCTATCGTCTTATTGCTACTTTTAAACAATGAACGAACACCTAAGTGCTACTCACATTCGCATAAAATTATAAATGCACGCATGCGTACACAGAAAGTACGTGAACACTTGAAGCGAATTAAAATCGTACAAAATGGCTGTGACATTTAACCTATTTTGCAAAATACGTCTCTCTTTTCTATATACTTGTTGCTGTTGTTTTTTCTAGAATTAAACTTATTTTAAGACTTATTCCGCTAAATGCTTTAACATATAACGGCTTATTTCGATTTCTTGGAAGTTCGATCATCTGCGCCATTTATGAGTTAAATGCAGAAAATTAATCGATGGTTTGTAGAAACGGAGAGAAAATCGACTTTTCCAGAGAAATAATATTATTGATAATTTTATTTGTCTAATACGTAATTTTTTTAAAATTTATAAAAAAATTACATTATTACATTGATAACATATGGATCAGTGCTTCTTCATTGGATCGAATGTCTTTTTCTGGCTCTGTTCCAAGGATCAGTGTGCATTCTGTGCATTTTGAAGAGTGTTGTATACTCACACACGTACATACATAAATGCACGAACATACATAAACACACATACACACACACACACACACATACACACACATATATATATATATATACAAAGAAATAATCACGCACAGAATCAATCAGCAATATTAATATTGCTGATTGATTCTATGAGTGATTATTTCTTTGTATATAAATTATATGCTGCCTAATGTTTTATGTTTATATATATATATATATATATATATATATATATATATATATATATATACTACAGTTCAAACGTTGGAGGCCACCACAGTTTAATGTTCCAAATTAATTTTTTAAAAGAAGTTGTATTGTACTCTAAATAAGAAAAAAATTATATTCATGGTTAAAAAACTGAAACAACTTTTTATTAGAAATTTTATTATGAGAAAAAGAAAAAAAAAATTATGATTAAATTTTTCATTCTCTCTCTCTCTCTCTCTCTCTCTCTCTCTCTCTATATATATATATATATATATATATATATATATATATATATATATATGTGTGTGTGTGTGTGTGCACGCGGGCATACTTCATCAAATATGACATTTAATATGGCGTTGACGTAAACGATAGGGGCAATCAATTTTTATCTTTTATTCTTCAAAAAAAAAAGTTTAAAGCCACAAGATAATGTGAATAAAATATTTCTTGTCTGCCATATTCATCGAAACACTTATCAACGAATGTTTGCTTTCCAATTTTCCAACATATATATATATATATATATATATATATATATGAATCATGTGTTTTATCCAACTACATCTAACGGCCTGAATATTCGAGAAATCTTGTTAGAAAAATACCCGTCCCCCTGCAGGATTCGAAACTGCATCCCCGATGGAGAACCATCATTAGATTTGACGTACCTAACCACTCGTGCACGTAGGACTTCCAGTCAAACAAAGTCCGAATACTGACTTTAGAACACACACACTCTGCCGTTTCTCGGAATATCCACATCTCCTCTTTATCGTATCCTAAAGGAAACAAGGACAATTTATTTTTAGGAAATGGATTAAATCCGGCATAATGTTATTTTTCATTTATTTTGTTTAAACGTTATATTTGATGGATACTCATATTCGAGTAAAAGCTCTGTCTCTTAATTAAAGATTTCTCGAAAATGCAGACCAATAGATATAGTTGGGTAAAAAATACTGCTTAATTAAAATAAAAACAACAGAACTTCTATTCGAATATGAGAATCCATCTGTTATAACCTAAGTAGGGTTACTGAATGAGGAATAATCAAAACAGAGTTTGGAAATGAAATGGTAATCTTTATAACATCAACAAAATACAATACTCGCCAGCGGTGTGAAGTAGGTAAACCACTGCTAGTGATGGACTACTTAGACAGCATACCTCCACTTACAATAGTGTCCATCATATTTATGAGGATTAGGACATAACCGTTAATGTTCATAGATACAGTATATAACACTATCTCAGCCTGTTCATTATCTATCTATCTATCTATCTATCTATCTATCTATCTATCTATCTATTACATTCTGTTCATTATCTATTTATCAATCACATTCTGTTCATTATCTATCTATCTATCTATCTATCTATCTATCTATCTATCTATCTATCTATCTGTTGCAACCTAAAAAGGGGTGCTGAATAAGTGATAACAAAAACGGAGGTTGAAAAATAAATGGTAATCTTTCAACATCAACAAAATTCAATACACGCCAGCGGCATGAAGTAAGTAAACCACTGCTATTGGTGGACTACATAGGCAGCATATCACCGCCACTTACTATAGTGTCCAACATATTTATGAAGATTGGGACATACCCACTAGTGTTCATATGTACAGTATATAACACCATCAGAACATTGTTTAAACAAAATAAATTAAAATAACAATATGTTTTATTAAACCCTGTTCTGATGGTCTTATATACTGTACATGTGTGTGTGTGTATGTGTGTGTGTGTGTGTGTGTGTGTGTGTAAAACAGTGGCTGCTCCTGCTATTAGCATATCGATCTTCAGTTATGAATTAAGCGCTCTTGGCGACTGATTTGGCGTTTGTATACATCACGTATATAATGCGATAAAACATTCCGATAGCTTATTGGTCGAGTTTCTGACTAATGCCAAATCGGTCGAGTTTCGATACCGTCTTGAATCAATCAGATATCTAGTCACACTGATGAGCATTGATACAGCGAAACAGGCTTGTATGTGAACGACCCTTTCTCTCTCTCTCTCTCTCTCTCTCTATATATATATATATATATATATATATATATATATATATATATATATTTATATATATATATATATATATAAAGAAATATAGTCTTAAGGTGTGCTATATTTATGGGATAAAGTGCTCAATATCAGAGATAGAGCGTGTGTAAATATAAAAGTGGACATAAAGTCAACACTTAGAGGCAACAGTCTGTTTCATGCTATATGCAATCGTCAGGCCACGGCTATTTTTTTTCTATTATTTCCGCTATTAAGCCGAGAAAAATAACAGCATATGTGGCCTGACGATTGCATATAGCATGAAATTGCCTCTAAGTGTTGATTTATGTTCATTAATTTTATATATATATATATATATATATATATATAATGATAAATGTTTCAATATAATTTTTCATCTCGATTTGCCTTTTATCACAAATTCCATTATCATCATTCAATAACCATTAAGCAAATAATTAAAGAACCAATATTTCACATGAAAAATTTAAATAGGATTATATCTATAGTTTCTATTATTATATCACCAGGTTCGTTATAGTTTATGTTCAGACACACACTTTTTAAGGATTAGATGTGTATTGATATTTGTTCTATTTTAGCGGGTGTATTTAGTGTCGTCAGGGTTGAAATGGGATTCAATGTGCTTTTGAAACCAGGTCATTTCTTCCGTTTTGATTTCGAATGTATGCTATTATTGTTATCTTTCGATTTTCTCCATGTCTCGACACATTTTCTGTGCCGTTTTTCTACATTAACTTGCTTACCACTTTCCCGAAGTTACTCGTTCCTCGGACCATTAAGTATTTTAAAATATTTTATTTCTTAATTGCTTAGCGTTCTCCTTTTCATTTTCGTCCTCTGCAGTTGATTTCTTTCTTGTATCAATCTTTTTCAATTCAGCAATGTCGTCCCACGAGAGTGTCTTATTCCATCTTAGGTATTCTTGGAATGGTCTCAAGTGCTTCGACTAATGAAGATACAATTATATTATTTGATTACTCAATGTATTTTTGGGTCAAGATTTAATGAATACAAATAAAGCCATACACACTAATATATATATATATATATATATATATATATATATATATATATATATATATATATATATGTGTGTGTGTGTGTGTGTACAATGATAATTTGGGCTGAAAAAGTTCATAGGCTGACTTTGAAATAGTGATGCTAGAGCTATGAAATCTTGCATACATTAATTTCAACTCTTCTTATTAATAACTGCATTGTTTATTTCCAGATACGAGGGCGGGCTGAAAAGTTCATAGGCTGACTATGAAGGAGTGATTCTAGAGCTATGAAATCTTGCATACATTATTTTCAATTGTTCTTATTAATAACAGCATTGTTTAATTCCAGGTACGAGGGTGGGCTGAAACGTTCATAGGTTGACTATGAAACAGTAATGCTAAAGTTGTGAAATCTTGAATGTACAGTGTAACCCGAATATAAGAGAGTTGTCGGAACCGGAGAAGAAGTTTCTTATATCCGGGTTTCTCTTATATCCGGATTTGGTCAATTTTATATACATTAACAGGGGCTCTAATTTGGAACCAGAGAAAATCTCTCTTATATCCGGGTTTCTCTTATATCCGGGTCTCTTATATCCGGGTTACACTGTATTAATTTCAACTCTTCTTATTCATAAGAAGAGTTGAAATTAATACATACAATTGTTTCTCTCCAGAGACTTTAGAAGTATCTCTTATCGACTCCTCTTGAAAATTTACAAAATTTGGCATTGTGGTGTTATCAAGGACTACATAAAAAGAGTTTTCAGTCCTATGACATTCATGCTGACATGGTTATTAAATTAGGGGATGGCGCTCCAGTTTTATCAGCAGTGCAAAAGTGGGCAACTGAATTTAGGAGGGAAAGTGGAAGTGATAAAAGGATCCAAGGTCTGGACGTCCTGCGACTGCCACTACCGAGAAACATTAATCGTGTTCAACACATGCTGATGGATGACAGGCGATTTACTATAAATCAAATAGCCAGTACTGTTAGCATATTCCGTCAGAGAGTTGAGAATATTTTTCACAGTGAACCTGACATGGTGAAGGATTCTGCTTGGGGGTTGCCCCGTCTTCTGACACCTGTTGAAAAAAGCACCAGCCCGATTACATCATGGGAAAAACTGACAATGTCTGAGGCAAATTCAGCTGATTTCCTTGAACATTTCCTAACCCAGTATTGGGTTCATGACTTTGAGCCAGGGTCAAAGGTACATCGATGTAGTGAAAACTTCTCTTCTCACCTGCTCCTAAGAAAGCCAAGATCGTTTCATCAACATCGAAGTTGATGACGTCAGAATTTAGGGGGGATGAAAAGTACTATGCCAACTTACAAAAGCTATTAATATTAAACGTTCAGGAAAACTGGGGAAAGGGGTCTTGTTTAATCAGGATAATGCTCCATTACATAAGTCCTTGGTTGCAATGGCTGCCGTGCGCTACTGTGGCATTGAACAAGCTGACACCATCATTGACTGGGCCTTATTTGACTATCATTTAATCCCCAACATAAAAACACGACTGGGAAGCATTATCGAAGTGATAATGACGTCATATCTGCTGCTGGAGATTTTTTTTTACTAACAGGATGAACGGTTTACCAGTTGGATGCAGACACTGCTACACCGATGGAAGAAGTGTATGGACTTCAAGGGGGATTATGTTGAAAAATAAACCTCATTTGGTCACTTACCCTAAGAGTATCTTTGTCTGCCTATGAACGTTTCAGCCGACCTTCGAAGGTATATATGACTTTCTTTCTTTCTCGCTATCTCTCTCTCTCTCTTTTTCTATATATATATATATATATATATATATATATAGCTTAGATCGAGGAACAGCATAATAAAAATATCCAATTTTTGCCTTTATTTTCTCGAAAACGGAAGCCACTATACGAAGCTTAGAATGGCTCATGATCAAACTTCATAGATATTCGTTATCTGTTATATTTTACAATATATGTTTGAAAGATATATATATATATATATATATATATATATATATATATATATATATATATATATATGTATAATCAAAATCCGGGTAGGCAGTGACTGGCCACGACTGCTAATTTCATGTGTTTGCACGCAATCGTCAGGTGGATTTTGTTTTAATATTGAAGTTCTGCCATTTTTGCATCGATCACTTTTCTGCTAGTAAGCATCTTTTGGCCAGCCTCTTTTTTGTGCTGCTCATCTTCTTCTTATATATATAGATATAGATACGTTTCATTAAATAATAGAAACAGGTGTTGACTATTTTATTTAAATTCTTTTCATATCGGCTGATAAGCTTAATAACATTATTATTAAACGAAGAAAGAAAATCACAATATTGATACATATTTTTAATCCTACCTAAGCTTTCGGCTTACATAAGCCATTATCAAAGATGACAATTACTGTACAATATATTAAGCAATACATGGACAAGACAGTGATGATAGTCTGTTTCTGTTTATATGGAAGATTTCCAAGCAACGGCAAACTCGTGCATATAAGACGATGGAAGCGAAAATCGCACCGCAGCTCATGACGTCACACATTCCCACGCGAAAGTGAATTATATATATATATATATATATATATATATATATTTCTTAAAAAATAATTACATGGATGTACTAATAAAGTCCTCTTCTATGGCCATAACGGCAAAATCTATGATCAAACTAATAAAGTGTGAGAAATCTTTTCGGTCCGTGCTTCTCTATTACATGTCACACGTTGAAAACAAGGTTTATAAAAAGGTTACTAAACCGAAAACATACGTCTTCTACGTTGAAGATATTTTTATTTTAGCTGAGAACAAAAATGAAATCGATAATTTCAAAACTACATTTGAAAAAAAATTCTGTCCTCAACTTTACTTATGAACTTAGCCAACAAAATAAACTGCCACTCTTGGATGTTCTTGGGGAATCTAGTAATTATACATTCACTACTTTATTATATAAAAAGCCACAAGTAAAAAATCTTGCCATTTTAATTTTACAAGCCGATGTCCTCATGTATATAAAATAGGTGTTATTTAATATTTCCTTATGCGAGCGCACGAAAATTCTTCCTCTCTCTCTTTAAAGAACTTAATAACGTGAAACAAACGCTTGTCAATAACGGTTTTCCAAAGCATCTTATAGGTTACCATATTAGACTTTTTCTTTCTAAGGTTGGCAGGTTGGAGCGTCAGTCTGGACTTGGATACGAAGAAGGTTGTCCTTAAAGAGTAGGGCTGAGGCTTCATTCTTTACCGCTTGTCTGTACTTCCTCATTGCCGGGTTCGGTTGAAGGAGATCGAGCGTTTGTTGACGAACCTCTTGTGGGGTGGTCGCAAACATTGGGTCTGTAAATAAGCCTGTTACCAGCGTCCGTGTCATGGGGGCGCTGGAATTGCCACACCTGGCGAGTAATCGTCACGCCTCTAGGTTGGCTTTCTTACGCCGCGTTTTGATAGAGAACTCGATTTTGGCGCGGACTGTTAGGGACGTCTTCCCTAACCTTACCATCACTCCTCCCATTTCTTGGGGTATTCGCCGTAGAGGTCGTGGAGTGATGACGAGTTTCCTTTGCGAGTGTCGGTCGGCCTTAGTGTGCTTCTTGGTTTTGTCCATCGACAGAATACAGCGGCTACTCTTATTATTAATCTCAGGGATGGACGGTTCCTGCTAACATTGTTTTCTTTTATTTTTATCTTTGTTTTTTCTTTTGGTTTGTTTTCTGGTTTCATCCTCCCACTGCATCATTTAATAAATCATGGAACTTTCATATGAACGGACTTTATGGACAATGAAATTAAATTTTTACATCATGGGATTTTCTGTACGTCTCCTGCGAATATGCGGTATCATGGTGTATACAGGATTGAGTGGTGATGGATGAGTTCTTGTGGTTAATGGGCAAATTGTAATGAATGAATGTGTCATGATTCTGATTAACTAGGACTAGGATAGCTAATGAAGACCAGCATCTCTTCATCTCCCACTCGGCCTTGTGCCACAATTTTGTATTTTTTACGGAATAAATGATCTTTCTAAGGTTACCAACAGCAGCACAAAACACACGGAGAAAAATAACATTAACATTTTCTACAAAAATCAAATTTATAATAACTATAAGCAAGATGAATCTTCACTTAGAAACATTGTAAAGAAATACACAAATCCAGTCGACAAAAACAAGAAAATTAAATTATGTATTACAAAAATTTAAAACCACTAAACTTATCGTCAAAAATAATTATTCACCAGCAAGATCCAAATTACAGAGAAGCAATATTATTTACGAATTTACATGTCCCTTAAGGAGCAGTTTTCTTGACCAATACAAATTTGTTAGAAATTATATTGGATATACTACAACATGTTTAACAAGAAGACTCACGTTACATCTCTCTGACCATAGCTCAATTAGGTCTCATTTAAATACACCTATCAAACTATCCATAACATACACGTTGATAATACAAATAGCATCATCCACATGTATAAAATGGTTGAAAATAATGCAAGCATTATTAATAAAAAATGAAAAAGCCAACACTCAGTATCAACTATGAAGACGGTCACAATATACTGATCGTGCTTGGAAAGTTAAATATTCTTATAATTCTAGATACATACAGAAAACAATATATATATATATATATATATATATATATATATATATATCAGTTTAAAATCAAACAAAAATTATCCATGATAATGGCTAAAAGTATAGACGAAAGCGCTTGGAAAGCATTCGGATATTTTTTATATAATTTATGTTCTGAAAAGAAAGAAAAAAATATTATACGAACACATGAGAAATTATATTAAAAAAAATCAACCCCCTCACCTTGTCAGTCCATTTCAACGAAACTTGCATAAAAAATGCATTGCTGCCCTAATACACAATATATATATATATATATATATATATATATATATATATATATATATATATATATATCAAGGTAGTAAAGCCACTAAGATGCAAGTTGTTACTGAGAAAAACATTATTAACGAACGAGAACAATAACAGAACTTAGAAGACAAAAGATAACGATTGACATTGCATTTATATATTTGAAGATCAACATTGACTGAAAAGAAGTGAACTTGAAGAGAGTTTCAAAAACGGTAGGATAGAACTTACGGTTACATGTCGCCATTTCAACTGTAAAATGATGCAAACTTGCTGACAATCTAGTACAGCGCTTATATTCATAAAATCTGGGTACCATTGGGGAAAAGTTTATCGGAACAATGTCCATGAAAATATTTATAGAAAAGGCACAGAGAAACTACATTACAGCAGTGGAAAAGTGACTGAAGCCGATATGCCACGTGAGGATCAATATAATTGCAGATTCTACTCTGCATTTTATTAAGAATCTCTAAATAAAGTGCAGAAGCACCGGATAAGACAACAGTTCATGGACGAATTCAATGCATGAAAAAATGGTAAGAACTTAAAATAGCATTATAAAATAGATTCTGATTACCAAACTGAATCAATCTGATGTTTTCTAGCATGTTTGGGTAAACCAATATATATATATATATATATATATATATATATCAATATAAATGCAGCATTGATCTTTACATCTTTAAATTAATTCTTGCCCTAAGAATATATATATATATATATATATATATATATATATATATATATATATGTATATTCAAACATATATTGTTAAATATGACAGACAACGAATGTCTATTATGTTTGATCATCGGCCGTTCTAAACTCCGTATAGTTGCTTTAATTTCGGGTGAAAATAATGACAAAAAATGTGCAAAACTTGAACATATTTTTATTAAGCCGTTCTTTTATCTAGGCCTTCGGCTCACATGGACCATCTTCAGAGTGGTTATACGGACATTTAAACAAAGATATTCACCATCAAATATGATATTCTCTTATGTTGACATAGAAGATTTCTATACGGCGATAACGGTCGCGGAATAGCAGACGTCATACCACGTGAGAGACCAAAATATTAGCAACATTTTCATATGTCTAGATGCAATGTTATGTGTTGTGATTAGTTTGAAATGTAATATATATATATATATATATATAGAGAGAGAGAGAGAGAGAGAGAGTGTGTGTGTTGAAACAAAATGGCTATTTTTGTAGTGATTTTATGACATACTTATGTTATAATTTTTTTATAAAAAATAATTATATATATATATATATATATATATATATATATATATATATATATATATAGTTTTTCATCTCAGTCAATATTAATCTAATCCTAAAATTTAGAATCGACGGTATCCTTCCATGTTTTTATGTATCGTAGATTTCTCATGTCTATCGTGGTCGAAGAATTCTATTAAACACTAATTTCAACATTTTAAATTTTAGCCTTATGTTGAGTCATTTATAATTTTCTTTTTTATCAAATTTATTCTTCAATGTACAATTTATTTATTTATATATTCACAATTATTTGAAATTCTTAGATACTGTTGTGTCGGAAACCTACCCCCGCCTCTTGAAGATGAACTTGTCTGCGTCTTTGAACAAAGACTTTAAATAGTGGCATGTCAATTGACATGACGGAAGACAGATAGACCGAGAAGTTCTTAGCTGAGCTAGTTATTGACTATTCAGGCGATTTCTGTACCTTTTTACCAACCTATTAAAACCCCTTTTATTGTTACGTGTTATTTGGCGTTTGTCTCTACTAACCCCAAATCAACATCATAACAGATACTTTGAGTAAAATTACTCTCGTTTTGATGTGAAAAAAAAATTCGGTAAATTTTTTATTAGAGAAAAATTTCCCGGAAAAATATAATAATTGTTTGATAAAAGATTATATGATTATGGCGTTTGGGGATAATTATTGAATGTCTAAAAATACATTTTTCTATTGCTGGACACATAGCGGTTTTCAATCAAAATTTCATGGACCCGTTGCGGCTGCTGGATGTATAAATGTGCATTTAGTTTTTCAATTAAGAATTCTCAATGAATCATACTCCGATGATACCACTACATGCATTGCATAGAGTTTAGCCTTTGGTTCATTTGTCAATCCACTGCATTTTACGCTGAACATTGTCATATGATAGTCTACTGCACATTTTATCTTTGTTGGCACATATGATAAGTAGTTAGGATAATACATTCGTCATTGCAATTGGTTTCCAGAAATGGGATTTACTCCTAACTCAACCTAATAGGATCGTGCCGTTTTTAGATTTAATAAATCTTAGTGAAGAGTTCATCAAGAATGTTTAATTAATTAACCAAAAACTGTTATTAGATTGATATTGCTTGTTACATCAAGGGCTTCCTTTGTGATCACTGTCAGTGGAATCTCTCTATAGTAAAAGTTGCAGTGCTTACTTAACAATCGATACAAACCATATTTTATAGAGCAAGTAAAATTTCTAAATATTTTGCTGCCTTAACTATACAATAGAAAATAGAGAGTAACTGACGATCTGATTTACATGTTCGAATCATACACGTGTCGATAGCTTCACAAGTGAAACGATTTTTACGCATGCGTATAACAGTTAATTTGCTTTCCATTCTGCATTCATCTTCGCAGTGCATAGTGAAGTAGCCGCTCAAGAACCCTTAGAATTGCGAAACAGAAAAGAATATTCAGTATCATACAGTGAGCACTCAACCACAATTTACGTTGTTAATTTACATTGCTCACGGTCTGATGGTCCTTTGCAGGTCATTTGGCGGATCAAACAAGGGATGTCAAGCGTTTCATTCTTAAAGGAGATAGAATCTCATTCGTTCTGCTTGGCTTCGTTTGGAAGTAATGTCTGAATTGGTTTTGTTTGGTTTGTTTGTTTTACGGCATATCAACTACTTATGGGTCATTTAATGCCGACGTTTTCTTTTCTTCTGAGCTATGGTAATTTTTTCACTATGAAAAATTATTGCTGGTGATTTTGTAATGTATTTTTATATTTTCTTATTTTGACTCCATTTTTTTTTTGGGGGGGTCACTATTTGTCCATAGTTGGGACCCTAACAGGTTCTACCACCCTGGATCAGAGTGGATCTGGGAACAACGTCAATTAAGAGGTGATTCCACGCTCTTCAAAACCTCTAATCTCCCGATCAGAGGCATTGCTACCGGTTGTAGTTTCTCATCATATCCAGGACTCTCTGAATTGGTCCGAGAAGTCATGAGCAAATTGACGGAAATTACGCACCACTAACCTGACTCTGGAGTTTATTGTTTGAGGAAAGTGGTTGCAAATAAAGGTCGATTGTCATTAAGCTAATATTACTGGGAAATATGAAGTGCTAGTTATAGATTTTGTTAAATCAAAAGTGGTCAGATTTCGAAGTTTTCTTCTATGTGTCTTGTTCATTCAAAATGTGAACGGTTATGGCTCTCCACAATTTCCTGTCCCTTTTTCTCGAAGCAACATTTAACACTTTTCTCTCCATCTCTGTCCTCGCTCTGCCACCCCCTTCACCTAAACTCATTAGGTAGGTTACTCACCGTTTTCCTATGCTCGTTTTAACTTCAATATGTTCTGTGAGTGTTAAATTTTCTAAAGTTTATGTTTGGTTAGATCAAGTGACAGAACCCATTTTTGTGAGTTCAATACCCGGTTAAGGCAGTGGAGAACTTACAGGGGGAAATTAACAGGAGATAACTGATAACTGACATCCATCAAACATGGCACGTGGAACTAGAACAGTCTACCTCAGTGAGCGAAATAAAGGGTTCAGTTCGACCTTCCAACCACCTGAAGAAGGCCAGAGCGTACAACGGCCAAAACGCTGTGATAAATATGGTGACAAAGATGAGGACAATAGTCCGAATAATGTAAATAATGTACATAATACCTCATCTCAGAAATATAGACAGCTTCTTTTTTGTAAAAGAACAGACACATTCAAAAATCTTCAAAATCTTCGAATCATAAAATAAAAAAAATGCAATAAAACTAAGACATTATTGAATTTGAAAAGCTTTTAATTGCTTTTATAAATAAGATATATTAAGAACATTATTGTCTTTAGAAAAAAAATTTCCGATGAATAACGAATTTTTACAAGAATTGTTTTCTTTTTAATTAAATTTTAAGTCGAATAATTTCTAAGATGTTAATTTTGCTTTAATTCTGTTTTAATGGTGTAACGGCTATGTGGTATTGATATTGTCAAAACTATATTTACTAATCATAAATTGAAACTTTGTAAATACGACTTTGTAAATACGGATGTCCATACACGACATAATCAGAAAATAATAGCGATGACTATAGTAAATTTAAAGCTGAAGTATCTAAAATTCATTAAAACATTACATTACGTAGAATATTTTCCTAAATTTTAAAAATTACGGAATACTTAAAAAATAGTGTAAAAAGGCGCTCACGTTACATTCTTAAATTATTTTTACATGTTTATTTTTATATTTTAGATAAATATCCATCTGACATTCAAATTGACAACATGTCAACATCTTAAATAAACAACTAACACCGTGTTAAAATGCATTTCTGCTATATTTCAAAATTAAATTGAGTAGTATTTGTTTCAAATCAAATTAATTAAACATTAAATCAGCTAATATTCCTCAAATAAAGTTTTCATTTTTGGAAAACTTCATTATTAAAGAGAATTACGTAGCGATGTATGATGGCTAAAAATGGCACTGGAATCAATTATTAAAGCAACAACAAAAAACTTATTCCACTCAATTTGAATTAGTATACAGCAAAGTAATTTACGTATTGGAAATATTAAATTTAATCCATTAACTGGAAATGAAAACTAAGATCTTCAAGAAAGACTTTTTTTTTACAATTCCATTTTAAACCATAGGTATTGCGTTTTCTGTGAAGCCACCCAAATTAACTTTTCTCTCGTGGTCAGCTCGTTGTAATGTCCAGAGTAGGAAATACAAGTGAACTTAGAATAATGAGAAAAGTTACTTTAGAAAATATCTTTCTGAAAACGTTGTTTATACAGAAATTTTATAGAGGTAAGAGAACTTTTCTGATAACTATTCTCTGATCTCATGACGTGTATTTGACTACTAATATTCAAAATAAAAAGTCAGATGAATTAATTGGAACAGAATCTGTGTGATAAGATATAACTACAGTTTTTTCGTTTTACTCATATAATAATACACACACATAATATTTTCACGAATTTATGATAATATAAAACAATGTAATAATATATATATATATATATATATATATATATATATATATATATATATATATATAATTGAAGATTGAATTCAACAGTCAAGTCGCCTCTGTGTTGACTTCAATGTTTTACTTTATATATTAATATTACATAATGCTTATCTCTCATATTATAGCAATTTTTCCCATAAATATAGCACACCTTAAAACTATATATTTCTTTTTCTTATATATATATATATATATATATATATATAACAGTGGATTTTTTTTGTGATAGCATTTCACTCGAGATCCATCCGACTGATTTCGACCAAACAGTTGCTTTATAAATGTATCCTCTTTTACATCCCCGATAGACACTGATAAATTGAATTTCAAAAACTCCAAAATAATTGTGATTTGAAGTATGTCTTCATGTTGCCTGTTTTGCCCCTTCATGTCCTCGGCTAACTTCGATTGAATAAATACAGACTACTTCTGCTGTATCAGTAACTGCATGAATTCAATTTTTTTTTAATGAACGTACTTTAAAAAATAATTGAAGAAGATAGACTCTTTTGCATCTAAACATTATGTTGGTTTTGTTCCATTCTAATTGAAAGTTTGTTTTTTTTCTTCTGATCAACCAGATGGGTCCGGATGTTAGTCATATATATTCATCGGTTACTCGTCATATTACTCTATTTGAGATAATGGGTTATTCCATTGTAATGTCACCCTTGTGAACAAAATACAAGGAATGGCCTTATTTTTTTTTTTAATAATTTAAATCCCTGGCAGTAGTGCTTATTTGGTTAGGGAGTTTGTGGAATGTGATAATTAGGAACAGAAACATTAGTAATGAGGGGAAAAACAAGAGCAATCAGAAGGACAGTAGATAGCGATTGACATTGTATTCAAATTTTTGCTGATTAAAGTTAGTTGGAAATCATGGAGCCGGGTGAGAGTTAGAGATAAGAAACTGTTAGCATAGAAGTTAAGGCTACATCTAGCTAGCTCAACCGTAAACTGATGAGATCTCGCGATCAGTCTAGTGTTGTGCTTACATTCATACAGTCTAGAGCTCATCTGAACAATTATCATGAAAGTATTTAGGAAAAAATCACAGAGAGGCAACCTTACAGCGGTTGGCAAGTGACTGAAGTCGAACCGCGAGATCAGGACCCCTAATATTGCTGAATCTTCTTTGGATCTTATCAAGAATTGCCAAGAAAATAGCAGGGACACTGGACGAAATATGACAGCAATATTCTATAACAGCATGGACGAATGGTAGACTTATAGATATGCAAGATAGATTCCAGAGAGAAAAATTGTCTCACCTGACAGTGGAAAATATTTTCTTAGCTGATCTGGCGAGGGATTCAATGTAGACTTTCCATTTCATGTATGTTGCGTACGTTAGCCAAAGAAGGCGCAATAGGTCACTTTCCTAGAGTTTAGCATCAGCCATGCTGATGGATTGCAGAAAGAGGTCTCTTAGGTGATTAATGGCGAGCAGTTTAGTTTAGGAGGCATTAAAATTGAAAAGCCGTCTTTATCACTGGTGAACGACAGTCTTGAGTTCGTTTTGTACATCGGTTGCCATTTTGACCTTGTCTGACTGATCAGCCTTATTATTGAGGCAAGAGTAAATGGTAGTGTCGTCAGCGTAGATGTCAAGTTGAGAGCTGATGTCATAGGAAAGGTCATTAATGGAGATTAAAAAAACAACGTAGAACCAAGGATAGGGCCCTGGGAAACACCCGTGTAAGTATGAATGGATGTAGACGCGTGTACAAGCAAGAAGTGCGGGATAAGAAACAGCATAGAAGTTATGATTACATCTAACTAGCTCAACTCTAAATTGCTGAGATCTCACCGCCAGTTTAGTATTGCGCTTATATTTATACATATCCTCATACCATGATGAGGAGCTCATCGGAACAATTACCATGAAAGTACATAAAAAAAAAAGCATAGAGAGGAAGCCTTACGGTGGTGGTCAAGAGACTGAAGTCGAACCGCGAGATCAGGACTAATAAAATTGATCCTTCTTTGGATTATATCGAGGAGCTCCCGGAAAATAGCAGAGGCACCAAACCATATACACTTAGTACTTTTCAAATATCCCCCACTGCGTTGTACGATTATTAAAATCATACAAAAATTCTTGTTGGTATTTTTATGCTAACTGGTACGCTTATCAGTCGACAAAAAATTCTTTATCTGCACTAATTCAAGTCGGTATCTGTATTTGTTATTACTCGACATTAAGAATCGAAAATGTTGCACGTTAACTACATTACAACTCATTAGTGGAGTAGAGAAAATTTATCTACTAATACACAGCATTTTTACTTCTTTGGTTTCGAGTTGACTTTTTTGGATATTTTCATTTTTCGTTTGAATGATTCGTTTTTAACGGCTTATCAACCCTTTGCAGGTTATTTAAAGACTGAAAATATTTTTTGATGAAAGAATTTTTTTTTCTTTTTAGATAATAATGATTTAGTAATACAAGTCTTACTAATTAATCTATAGCTATGGGGAAATCAGGTAGATTGATACATTTCCTTAGGGTATTTGCGCGTTTGTGAATATGACGAACCCAGCTGGATCTTGAACTCGGCTCTCCGATTAAAAATTCAGAGCAATTACCTATTACACCATCCACACATCTAAGCTTACAGCACTGAGCCGTCACCCATCAAGCTATTGATCAGGTTTGACGTTGCTTAATTTCGGTAATCGTATGGAAACGTGTTTCAACATGATACTCCTTCTGCCATTATTTATCTTTAAAAGAGTTAGATTAGACTAGAAATAATTTATTGTTAACGTAGTTTTTCACTGCCCGTTCTTGGCCTCACGTTTTCCAATGACTTGAAGTGGAACTACTACACTAAATCAATAGATGCATCTATTGAAAGGAAAGTCGGTTCACTACTAATCTGCCATTCCTCCATGCATTGAAAATTGTTGCCATATCATCTCAAGGTTCTTGACAAGATCCAAAGATGAATCTTTCTCATAGACGTGATGTGTCTTTTCTACAAATATTTTCATGGCAACTGTTCTGGCGGGATATCTTCCCTGATGCCTCGACTGCATGAATTTAAACGTGCCACTAAATTGACAACTAGGTTCCACTCTTTTACTGTTGAAATAGTTAAATGCAACCGCCATTTCTGTTCCAGCAGTTTCTTTTCTCGCAGTTCTCAGCAATGGATCTATTATCATCTTACTTACTTACAGATACTTACACTCTTCAAAAATGTATATGCAGCGTCAATCACCATCTTCTCTTGCCTTGATCTACGCTTTTTCTTTTATTCTTTCCTTAAACCCCGTTATAAACAGTCTTTGCCCTCATTTCACACTCTGTTCAAAGAGTTCAAAATTGTTTACACGGTTTTGTAGAGAAAGGCGTATTGTCAGCTTTGCGGCCTATTTCCCACAAGTCTGAAAGCCTATCGTTAATCTATCTCTATTCTTATGACAAATTTTCAGACGAGATTCATTTTTTAGTTTCACCATTTGAAATCATTACAGTTAGAACGATCCTTGTTATTTCCACGGAGTCGAAACACCTTTATTTCCTCCGTATTCCAAAACTTAAATGAAAGTTCCACTCACCTTTTTTTTCCCAAAACTGCTATTTTTTTTTTCAAAGAACTCCTAAATTGGTGTTTACTGAACACTACAAGCTTAACCTTTTCGAATTGATGATCAGGTCCGCGGCTGAGCCGGGGTCCGTCGTCTGGGATGCAGAGATAAAAAAAAATAGTTAAATATTCTTCTCTTGCTGATAGATTTTTTTTACTGCTGTGGCAGTGGATACTTCTGGGGTTATTGACCCTCGTTCGATGGCGTTCCTTCGGAGGATTGGCACGATTACGTCTCGACTAAGGGACGATCCTCGCGAAATGGAGTGGCTCTTGCAGCGTGTCTCACTGGCGATGGTTCGAAGTAATGCTTTCTCCATCATTGCGGCTGACAGGGGATAGAAAAAAATGGTTTATAGTTACTTTGTTCAAACTTTTTTTTCAATAAATAAATTTCTCATTGTGTTCTTCCTTCTTATTTTCATAATCTTTATTTCCTATACCCTCTACATTGGGAGGCTCTTGGAGCTTATATTTGGTGAATTTTTGTATTAAAAAAATAATACTTGGCACTGCCCCGTCACTTTATTTCTAGTTCATCCTGATGACCGGAGTCTGAATCACGAATGCCTAAATCATCGAAGTGTCTGGTTGGCTGTTTTTGGGTTTCATTTTATGTATTGCTGGTCCAAAACAAATAATTACATGTATACTTAAATTCATGTGACTTGACGCATCTTACTTTCATTTAATTTTAATATTGATGTGTTAAACGCGCGTACCTGATGTTGCTAAACGAGGTTGGTGAATATAGTAATGATTTGCTTGACGAGCTTTATGACCACTTTCTCATTTGAGTAACTATATCGATAAACACATATTTGATTAGGATTTTAAACGTTTACGGAGACCAGTCGTCGTATTTATAATCCTAATTGAAGAGAATCGGTTTAATTTTCACTTCTATTGCTTGCTAAACGTGGGGTAACAGGATTTTAGCCTAGTGTTTCTGTCTGTCTTGCTGGTATTAATAGCGAGTAAGTGATACAAAAACCCTTACGTTGTTTCTTCTTTTTGGAGTCTTTCTCATCACAAGACTTCTCACTTTACTGTGCATAAAACCGTAATAAAATGAAATCTATATCCATTAATATCTCTTGCACATATACACTTACGTGGCTCACACACAAAGACATTAAAAGGGTATTTTCCCGCCAACCAGACACGTTCGTGCACGATAAACAAGATATTTAGACTGGAATGAAGTGGTTCAGTTCGATGAAGGCGACCATTAATTTCCTTGGATTTAGAGACATAAATACTCATTCTTCGAAGTATCCCCCATCACTTGCCTTCTGTTTTCATTTCGCCCACTTCCGCCCCCTTTACAACTGATATACGTTCTCTTTCCATTCGGTTGTTTTTATCAGGTATACACAGCCGTGTCTTCTAAATAGCATTGCAGCTGGGTGCCATTACTCACAGCTGATCGACGAAAATGGAGAATTTTCATTGCTTTAAGTCTTGGACTAGTTAATTCAGGGGCTATAATATTTCTTTTCGAGGGAGGACATAAATGGAAAAAGAAAGAAAGAAAAAAGAAAAAAGAAAGAAAGAAAGAAAGAAAGAAAGAAAAGGAAAGGTGAAATAAAGAAGGGAAGAAATAATGTAATAAAAATAAGAACGAAAAAAAGAAAAAAGAGAAAAAATAGAGGGAGAAGGAAGGAAGAGAATGAAAGAGAATGGACGAGAAGAAAGAAAAATGAAAAATAAAGACAGAAAAAGGAAATGAACGAAGAAATAAATGAAAAGAAGAAAAATGGAGAGAAGAAAAAAAGAAAATAGACAAGACAATAAGATGAATAGAAGAAGAAAGAAAAAAAGAAAGAAAACAAACAAGGCAATAATATGAAGATAAGAAAGAAAGAAAGAATAAAGACTTAAGAATAGCATGAACGAAAAAAAGCAAAACAAAAAAATCATAGAAAGAAATTACGCATAATGTAAAAAAGGAGAAATGCAAGAAGCACAGAGAAGAAAATAAGGGTGCAAAATGAAGGAAGAAGAAGAAGAAGGAGGAGGAGGGGGAGGAGGGGGAGGAGTAAAATATTCAAATTAAGAAAGAAAATGGAATCAAACAGGAAGAAGAAAAAGAAGGGAAAAGAATGACATTAAAAGAGAATCAAAATAAGAAAAAATATGTTGGGCAAAGGAAGCCGTCTGTTTACTTAGATTAATAAATTTCCTTACTTGTTTGATTTTGATGACTCCAATTCCTACGTCGAAACTTGGGCTGTCCCTTTTGCTCACATTCTTTAAAATAATTGTTTAAGTTCCCTTCTATTATTAGAGAGCCGATCATAAGCATGTAGTTTTGTGATTTAGTAGCAAAAATCGATCCAAAGTGTACACTTCTTACATGCTGATGAATACAAATTCCTGAAGTTAAGTCAATGAAAGATTCGTAAAGAAGACTAAGAAGTGTTTAAACGAAAAGAAAATAGACTTAACAAAATAACAAAATAATATGAAATATTATCATGAAACAATGTCGATTGATATTACATTTGAATATATGAAGATTATAGCAATGGGAAGAAAGTAAGAGGAAGGGAGTTATTGTTTCCAAAGTGTACATTTTTGGAGTAGAAGCCCCAGATTTCAGTTTCTAAGTAAAAAGTGTGACCGAGATTGGGATTCAAGTATTGATTCGGCAATACCGTCGACAAAATCTCATGGTCAAGTTTTCGGCAATACCGTCGCATTTGAGGAGGATGTCTCAGGCGCCGAACAATAAAGCCAACCACTTCCTGAAGGAAAGTTACTTTCTGATGGGAGATAACCACTTGCTCCTTTTACTGACAACAGCCCGCAGACTATTCTGCTGCCCTACGTAGTAAGCCTACATTTATTAATTAGTAACACTACTAACTAAAGACTATGACAAAAAGAAAAGTCTGGAAAATTTCGATTTTTTTAAAGCATTTCACCACAAGCAAAGTGGAAGTGCCAACAGCGCACAAGGGGTTATAGAGTGTGAGAGTAAGATTAAAGAGGGGTGTTTGAGGAAAGGATAAAGAGAAAGACGGGGATTAGGATCAAGGCATCAAAAGATGTCGATTGATATTACATTTGAATATATGAAGATTATAGCAATCAGGGAAGAAAGTAAGAGGAAGGGAGTTCCACTGTCGGGAAGTGCAAGATAAGAAGCTGTTGGAGTAGAAGAGAAAGTTACATTTAACAGTTTCGACAGTAAAAGTGTGGGACCGAGATGCCAACCTAGTAGCATGCTTAAATTCATGCACTTGAGGCACCAGTGAAAATAGCTCTTCAGAGCAGTTGCCATGAAATATTTGTAGAAAAGACAGATGGAAGCCACATCACGTCTGTGAGAAAGTCTGTAGTCGAGATGACAGGTCAGGATCTATCATATTACAGGTGAGTATTAAACAAAGCCAAACAAGGTAAGTAATATAATTTTTGCTATCCTTCGAAAAGAAATGGACATACCTACTTAAAATTATCAACGTCTGTAATCTTGAGTGGTATCTAGGCTGGAACGTCGATTATTGACGCAAATATCTACCTGTCTTCCCGCAAAAAGATATAAAATTTATGAAGCTTAGCTTAGAGTATACGCTATATACAGGGTGGGGATTCAATTCACTTCAATAAGACGAATGAGAAGATCTTGTCGAGTAATAAAAGTATGATTTTTGTGAAATTGCTAATGCTCACATCACTCTTATCAGTTACAAATATATCAACAAACCTGTCTTCTTTTTCTTTATTTTTATCTTTTTTGCTTTAATTATTCTTCATTTTACCCTTTTTTATTTATTTATTTTTAATCATTTAACCACGTGCAAGGAAGTAAAGCCACTAAGACACAAGTGGTTAGTAGGTGTGAAAAAATAAGAAAAAATATTAAGGAGTCAGAAAAAATGGATCTTTCCAGTTAATTTCCAGCCCCCAAATAAAAAAGAGTTTATATTTCCTAAAATTGACACCAAATTCTCCCAGAGCGAAGCCATTCCATTGTACTCCGGCTGGGTTTACCTTTGCGATCGCCCCAGATGCACTATTTCTAAGTGTGGGGTCTATAATCGCACTCACCCGAATAATCAAGCCAAAAGGCAGATATTTTTATTTTTTTAAATTGTAAAAAATTCCATGTAAGAACCTTGAATAATATCCGCACTTATAAAATGGAAATAACTCCCTAATTTTTGGTAAATTTTCATTTGGAGTTGTTGCGAGGTAAGCTAAACAAATTTTGATTTAAAATTTACAATTTCAAATGAGTGCCAGAAATTTAATAATAATAATATAATAAAACAAACAAGCATTGATTTAAAATTTATAATTTCTTGACTGACTTAATATTTGAGGTAAGTCACTTTACATTAATTGGGGTAAATTAACAGAAAAGATCATAGAAAATTAATCAGGAAGGCAGTAGTTAACTATTGGCATTGCATTTAAATTTTTGAAGATCAAAGTTGGCTGAAAAGCATGGAGCCGGAAGCGAGAAGTGCAAGAAAAGTAATTGTTAGCACAGATCTTACGGTTACATCTAGTTGCTAATCTAGTACTTCGCTTAAATTCATAAAGTCAAGGTACTAAAGCGAAGACTTCATCCGAACAATTGCCATGAAAGTATTTATAGAAAAGGCAGTGGGAAGCTACATTACAGCGACGAGAAAGTGACTGAAACCGAGATGCCAGCTCAGGACTAATAATTTTATTGTTATTTTTGTTTTTCGCTAAGCATTTTTTGTTTAAATAGTTTTTCTTTGCTTCTGTATATTTTGCTTTTATAGAATTTCCCCTATAAAAGAAAACTTACTGTATTTTCTTGTTTAAAATACGAGGCATTTTGAAAGAAAATTAGAGGCAAAAAAGGCGAGTCGTATTCATAAGTACACCTTTTCAGAAATTTATATTCAGTTTAAAAGCCCTCTTTGCATTATGTGGCTATTATGGAGTGATACCCATTAAAAAATGATATTGGCATGTTAACAATATTTGTTTCTCTCTTCATTCTTGATGAAAGACATTTTTATTTTATTTTCATAGTTTATTAATATATAGATCATACTTATTATAAAACCCAGTTATTCACTGTGTGTGTGTGTGTGTGTGTGTGAAACAATGTGTCTGTTCGTTTATATATTGGATCGGTTTTTCATACATATTTTCAAATGATTTCAACAATTTTGAACAGGACTACGTAAAATTATCTTGCGGTGGTTTTGACATTCGCCCAAAATTGAAAAACACAATTGATTTTTGCACGAAATCAATTTGAAAACACGATAATTGAAAATTTTGAATTTTTTAAGACATTGCTGTCGCGAGAATGGAAGGGGACAACTATAATATTGAGTTATACTTACTATAAAATAAAGTTTTTTTGTGTGTGTGTGTGTGTTCGTTTATATATGGGATAGATTAAATAATTTTTTCAACCGATTTCAACAAAACATCACTTTTTTTGGCAGGTAGTGTTTCTTATTGTCTTGCAAACTTTTCTTCTTTATTTTTACATTCAGAATGCTTTAAAAAATTCCATTTTACAAGCTAATTGTTTATAATAAAATTCTATTCAATCGGTAAATGTTTTTGTTTGAGTTTAGTTTGGGTTTGACCAATTCGTAAAAAAACAAAAAAAAAAAAACAAAGCAAAAAAAACTAATTAAGACATGCGTGTCCGTCAACCTTAAACAATAATCTTTGTCAATTTTATTTTTCAGTCTTTATGATGGTCGATAAACTTGATCTATTTTTTATGTTACAGGGCAACGTTGGGCTCTACTGCTAGTATATAATAAAATCATATCAAGCAGAGAAGTATGATCGATTAATTAAGACCTTAAAATGGATAACCGGGTCTGTCTAATTAGCAACTTACTCCCGAAAATTCCAAAATAATTTAAGAGAAGAAACAGACAATGGCTACACATTCAGTTCATTTCTATTCTCAAATATAATGGAAAAATATACATTTTAGAGACATATATGTAAAGAAAATTTGAGATTTTAATGGATAATAAGTTACATCTGTTCCAAAAAATATTACATAGAGATGGCTGTACTACGGGATTGTATTATAGCCAAGGATGGAATTTATTGTTTTAGCTTCAGAAAGACGGTATAGGATTATACTGAAGTCATATACACAACTAGCAGCATGGCCCAGCGTTGCCCGTGTTTAATTCAAAAATCGTACGACTTATATAGCAATCGCTTAAAATATTTTTGCCCTTCCTTGCCTTTAAAGGAGTGCTCTTTGCTGTGCTGATGTTGCTCCATGCCTTACTTCTTGCCTATCTCACAATGCGAATTTTTTCTAAGCTCTATACTAAACATAATATCTGTTACGAAAAAAGAACTAAACAAAATGAACACAAAAACGATCAACGTTAAAAAAGGACTCGTAACTAAAAAAAACTGAATGAAAAAGAATGTTGTAAACAATTACTTTTTCACACCCAACCCAGTTCTGCGGAATCAAGAATCAACGTTGAGTTTAAAGCAAACGAATGAGCCAATTGGAGTAAACTGCCATGCAGATTTAAATTTTTCCACTTGTGACGGATGCAGCTATCGATTTTTTTGCATGCTAGCATGCTAGTTAACATGAAAATCAGTGAGCTGTTGGCTTTTCACGCTGGCCATTAGAATCTTCCTGCCTATTCGTAAAGCAGCCAGCTATAAGCTCTCACTCTGGCCAGTAGAAAATGACTTTTTTTACATGAAAAATTGCCGTAGAAGCATGAAAAAAATCGAATATTTCCAATATTTTATTACTTTTGGGAAATGCAAAGTCGGTCTTGGCCGAAACTAACTTGAAGCATGTGCATGTAAATTTTGGTGCAAATCCGTAAAAAATTGCGACCGTGCAAGAATTCACACACACACACACACACACACACACACACACACACACACACACACACATCCTGCCTTTTATAGATAGAGATGAAATATCTAGGTATTTAAAAGGTCAGACTTTTCATACTTTTGGTGTCCTTTTTTTCTAAAATTTAAACAGGAACAAAAAATAATGGAAAAATCTTTTTGAAAAAAAAAACAAAATCATGGAATTTTTTTTTTTGGATTTAATCAAAATTTTGGTCAGCCGTTAATTTCGAGAAATCCCAGAATTGTATGACTATCATGTGTTCTTGATCTGACTTGTCCAATTATTTTTGCGGGGGGGGGGGATCTCTTACGGAGCGTGCGTGTACGAATAAACCGCAGGCAATTCAGCCATCAATGACAGCATTTGTACAGAAATTGGACGGCTGCAATCAAGGTCATAAACCATTGTTATGGGGAATGCTATCGAAAGATCCTCATCTGTGTGAAGTCGAAAATTAGAGTGTATTTACGTCGAATAATTTTGCATAAATACATCCTTGTGCAAATTAATTGAAATAAAACGAATAATTCCGTTATTATTTACACTTTTTTGTATTTTTCCAATGAAACATGGCCCAGTGCACATGTTTGTACTTCGTATATCCATTCCACGAAGTCGTTCCTTGCAAATTGAACACAGATTCTAGATTGGATTTAAATTAGGAGAGTTTCCGAGCCAGTCTATAGTACTTTGATTTGTTCGCTGGTAATGCTTGCCAGTGTGTTCGTGCAGCGTTAGTATCTTACTGTACGCTTCCTTAGAGTAACGTCCATCGCAGACAATGGCGGTAGTACAACTAATCAACAGTCGAGACAATATGTCGTGGCGTGATAAAAATCTGATGCAATCACAGATGATGCAATATTTTTCAAGGCCAAACAAATTTCATCATGCACTCCAAAAATAGATTCATATTACTGCACACCACTGCAAATGACCTAATCTGAGGAAAAAATAGAAATTGATTACACCCTGCCACTCCATTGGTTCTAAAACTGACCGTATGGTGAAAGAAAAGAAAGTGAAGCGGCTGTTTTAATTAATTTGCATAAGTTTGTAAATGAGAATATATTTCCATTATTTTTAATTTTTATTTTTATTTCTATTATTAATATTACATGTTCTTCAATATCCATTTTTTTTTATTTGCTAGATTTGAAACATCTAGCAAATGCAAAATATTAGTTAACATTGGACAAAGCAAGATTTATCAATAAAATAAAAGAATGGCTTTTGGAAATTTCGAGAGATGTTGCTGAGTATGATCCGAATCACTGAAATATATGCAGAAGAATATAAAAAAAAGAAACGAAAACTATTGATAAATAGAAAACAATGTGATCGACTAAAGCGCTGAAAATCCCTTTTCGTAGTGTCAGACATTTTGTGCATCTAGCGAGAAGTCATCTTATAAGCAGGGGTAAAATCTGATGAATGACGGATAAAGAGAGTTGTATATCATTTTGGCAACAGAGAGGCCACGGGAATGCGCTGTTCACAGAAAATGGGTTTGATCTATTTTTAGTATTTCGCAAACCAAAATTTATATCAAAGGAAGATTGTCAGATAATTTTGAAGATCGATAATTTTGAAGGAAATTACATTACAATAGTCTTGTTTGGTTGCGTCCAGTTCATGTGCACCGAGGCGGGTGCAGCATGACGCAAACGCAGTGTTGTTGGACTTCCTTGTTTTGCTTTTTGGTTTTTTTAAAGTATTGTGATTTAAACCATTTTAAAGTTCTGCCTTTCTTTGATCAACACAGGCACGCACATACACACAGACACTATATATATATATATATATATATATTTATATATATATATATATAAAGAAAATTAATTGTTGTAGCATACCTACAAATAATAATGGTTATGTCCACAATCACATAAATACAGTAGTAAATACTGTATGTTGGTCTTCAGTTGGAGATTCGTCTCCAGCTGTGCTGTTCAAACTCTCTGCCTCCGTGCAGAGACGATCCCCAGACGAGGCTATGTCGAAAGGCACAGTCTCGTCTCGGAAAACAGCTACCCGGCCCCGTTCTATACGGGATCTACGGGGAATTTTTGGCTGAGCCTACGGGCTCGGATACCACACATTAATTTCGGCCTTGTGCCACATCTGACCGGTTGGGGCAGTTGGTAGGTATCTTGCAGTTGGAGATTCATTGTGAAATTCACTTGACTCACTTCCAGCAGCTGACTACTACTTCTACGCGCCGCTGGCGAATCTTAAATGTGTTGTTCTTGTCCTAAGTATTATCATTCATTACCAACCTTCGCGCGATTATTCTATTCAGTAACCTTCCCTAGGTTAGAACATTAATACATGTAAAAGGTTTGTCACTTAGCTGATTGATATTACCTTCAGCATCCGAATTCAGAGGTTCGTATAAGGACCCTCTAGGAATCACTCTGTTCACTCATCATGGTGTGAACAGGATGTCCACAAAGTCATTAGATAAATAGAGAAAATTAAAATTAAAATGGAAACTGGATACTGTCAAAATATTTACATAATATGAAGTAAATAGAGAAGTTTATAAACATATAGTTAATTTCTATATGGGCCCCATTCGTTGCAGAAAGGAACCACAACGATATTGAATTTCTGTCCGATGTTCTTTTTTACATAACTTTCATCAATAGTCGTAGTGGCGGCAGTTATTTGCTTGATGTCATCCAACTCAAGAACGAATTTTGTTACTATTATTTTCAAGGCGGTCTCTTGATTGTGCTGAAACCTTTTGTTTATACGGTTCAACCTAAGTTATTTGCACAGTTTTTAGTGCATGACTGTTCCTACTTTGTAGTACCACCGTCTGGATTCTTTTTCGATTAGCTCACAACATACACGTATGTTGTGATGTGCCATTTTATCTCTTTCTCAGAAGCGGCAACTGCATTTTTTTTAGGATTGCATTTTGTTCTGGTGCACTTTACCCGGGTTTCAGTGATGAAGAATTACGTTTCTTTTTTCAGGTTCCCTCTGTGTAGACATTATCCATTCGAACGACATATTTTCTATCGGCCTCCATAAAATCTCTGTACATTTTTTCTTTTAATATTTTTCTTTCCTTCTTGCATTCTTCAGCCCTCCGTCGTTTTTCATTGTTTATTATTATTATTATTATTATTATTATTATTATTATTATTATTGTCATTTAATTGATAGCACTTTCCATAGTATATGGGATATTCCTAGTAGAGCGAACTTCTGGGAAACTTGTATGTTAATGTTACCTGGGACACAGTAAAATTGTCCATTCCTTTTCTCACGAGGCCCAGTGCTCCGATTACTATTGGTACAGTCTCAGTCTGCATTCCCTACATCCTGTTAATCTCGATCTCCAGGTCATTGTATTTAAAAAATTTCTTCATAATTTTTATGGTGGTATTATTATTATTATTATTATTATTATTATTATTATTATTATTATTATTATACATACCAGACGATTAAGTGATATGTCGGAGTTTAACGTGGTGATATAAAATAGTGAATATTACGCGAAAGAAATATCCGTTAAGTCGAATATGATTTCATGGTTATCGCAAAGATCATTTTTTCTATCACAAGTTCCAGAAACGTTGTAAGCAGCCAATGACGAGTAAACCTCTAAACGACGCAGTTTCTGGGCTGAAACAAACCAACCCTAACTTTCCAGCCTCCTGTCAGTGCAAAACGTTCACATAGCCTTATCAGTGATAAATTGTTTGCCGCTCTTCAACTCCTTTCTCATTATTAAAATTATATATAAAACTAACCTGCTTAAGTCCATCTTGATAGCAGCAAGATCGTCGAACAACACACATTTTACGTGGTCCAAACTCATACAACAATGCTTATTTACAATTTCATTCTCCAGTTTCAGTATTCTCATTAAATGTAACAAAAGTCTGCTTGACCATCGTCCTGCTGCAAATGAACGCTTTCCGTAGAACTGTGTCAATATTCTAATGCCAACATTGACACTGATATGTGCAGTGGACGTCGTGAGGTTTGCAACAGCTGAGATTGTGGTCGTCTACATCCTGGTTTACAAGCGTGGGAATGTTCACTAAAGTTTGATTTTTCACTTTTAAAAAATATCAATATGGCACTCGGTGCGAAAGATGCGGTTGATGTGATAAGTACTGACATCAAAAATTATATTCATGACTTTTATCAGCATTTTGGTTTAAATGTCGTATCAAGAAATATACAGTAATGCCTAATTTCCACAGATTTTTGCTTAAAAATGGACTTCAAAATATTACTGTTCCAAGAATAAATCCAAATAAAATTGATATCTTTTGTATTAGATACATTGAAATAAAAATATATTCAAACCAGAATTGTCATTATGAATTACAAGCAAAATATATAATTTTTGACTGTATTCGATAAAAGAAAACTACAAAAAATTATAAAAGATTACAAAACAGGCTAATCAATAAATAAGATCTTACGCCATTTGTTAGGTCATAATTAAAAAAAATAGATAAAGGTGTATATAACAGCATAATACTGTTGGTCACAAATTATCAGACAAATTATTTTAAATTTGTATTGTTTACTGAAAATCACATTAAAACTACTAAGTTGCATAACATTATATTATAATTGTTAAGGGGTCCACTTTTTTTTATACAAGTGGACTCGCCTAGTGTGTACTGCTGTCGGTGAATACCCGGGAGTGAGAGAGTGAGAGAGTAAGAGTGTGAGGTAACCGCTTTGTAGGAGTCACAGTTGCGAGCACGTAGACTCAGAAGGAAGTCATACTTCGATACTGAATTTCCCAGACTATATATATATTATTATTGCTAGTAACCGCATTTCTGGATTTACTAACCGTAATACCAATTGTATTATTACGTCAATACATTTATTTGCTATATTTCATTCCTGCGTTTGTCATTCCTTTGAGACCGGATTTCATCCGGGAATCCACAACAATAATATAGCCACATTGTTCACTATAATTTTCCTTTGAATTAAATGAGGGTTTTATTTGATGACGCAATGATTTTAATAATGTGCATGCTCCCTGCTTCTTGTCCATATACAATTTGTGAAGCTTCAGAAATTAATTTAACTGCTCTTTCCACCGTTTGTGAATATGTGGGTGAATTCAGCAGTTTCCAATTTTGTTCCATTCATTAGAACCTCTTGCTTTTCGTTATTTGAAAAAGCTTCTGCAAGCGCAAGTTCACAACCTCCATTTTATGAGAGTTTAATCAAATTTGGCCAGTTTCTTGCTTCAGAGTGAATGTATTTTTTTTTTAATGTCTTCTCTGGTTTTTCGCTACTTCTGAAACAAAATATTTTTGTGCTGTAAATTCTTCAATACAACATTCAACATTTCAGTCGACTGTTGATTTATTCTCTGGCTTATGTGGAAGATATACAGTTGTGGGTAATGGAATTTATTATTTCTTTTTAATTTAAAAACAAATGATTGCATATATTTCAGATATAAATCTTATAAGAATACAATTTATCATAGAGTTCTGGTGTCTAGGTCGCTTCATAAAATCTAAGTACCATAGCAAAGAACTTATCCGAACAATTTTTATTTTGGGATTTCAAGATTCTTCTTCTTATATTTGCGGCGCGTCTGTTTAGGACGTGAATGATTAGGGCTCTTCGAACCTCCATATTTTTTGTATCTCTTAGCAATATGTGTCTTTTGACTATCTCTTCCACGCTCTGTCTGGCAATGCACTAAACCAATTTCTTTTTCGCTGGCCGGTGGCCATCTTGGTCTCTTTGTGTATGGATCTCAAAATACAACTCGGTTATTTTAAGTTTTTGTAGTTGAGTACCCACTTTATTGAAAATGGGGAAGAGAGAGTCTGGGATCGAAAAAGAGACGAAAGGTTATTGCTTTATGCACTTCATCTCTCATGGACATGGGCAAACATAGCTCTCCACAACATCCTGATACTTGTATTCCCAAGCAAATGTTTGACTCTTTACCATTCCGTTTTGTCCCCACTCTGCTGTCCATGTACCCAAGCTCTTTAGGTAGGTGACTAGCTGTTTCTCTCTGTACCTCTTGATTTGAATATTTCATGAGTGTCAAATTTTCCAAACCTTCTTTCCTTAAGTGTCTCAGAAATTCCAACTATCTCATTCTGATTCTGTGTCCTTTTTGTTTCCATTAATTCCTTAACATTTCCATGCTCTGTCTATGATATGCTCAGCATCTTTCTGTAGAATCACATCTCTATTGTCTGATGATTCTTGGAAGACTAAATTTATGACGACTGCTATTTAAAAAAACAACAGCGCAATATCGTATGACCATTAAACGGGGTTTTATTCTACAGTCACATTATTATTATTATTATTTTTGTTGTTGTTGTTGCTGCTGCTGTTGCAGTTGTTGTTGCTGTTGGTATGACATCATCTACTGTAAATAGTCACTTCCGTTGCTGACGCCCAGCTTCGTGTCTGTATGTGTGTCCGCGTTGGCAATTGTGTGTTGATGATCAGGTTGACACACTAACCTAAATTCCATACCGTCTAGCAACAAGTTGCGAGCAGTTTCCAAGGATGATAGGGTGAGGAGTTTTTGTCTGGGAATGGGGCTTTCACTTATCAAGATTTCTCTCCCTCTTTCTCTTCCTACTAGTATCTCGCTCTTTCTCTCTTTTGCTCTTACTCATTTTCACACACACGTACGGTCTCTCACGGCACATATGTGTGTGTGTGTGTGTGTGTGTGTGTGTGTGTGTGTGTGTGGTTTCTCTACGTTAATCCTCTTTCTTGGTATTCCCCCTTTCTTTACCTGAGGCTGTTCACTGCTGAATATGAACAGCTGTTGGTTGACACTGCTGTTTGCTATAGAAACGGGCCCCGGACACAGTTACACAGGTGCTTGAGTCAGAGGTCGGAGTTCAAGAGGCTAAATCGGTTATACAGGAAGTAGCGGAGAAGCTTGTAAAGTGAAAGAAAGAAAGAAAGAAAGAAAGAAAGAAAGAAAGAAAGAAAGAAAGTGAGAGACATATATGAATCAGAATGAAAAGAGAATTCGGGAAAAGAAAGCAAAAGAAAGATTAAGGCTTAAGGGGAAAATAGTTGAAGGATTATTGATAATAAATGTTTAAAGTCCGTTTAGTGGCGGTGTGTAGATAATTAAATATAAGCAGATAGATAGATAGATAGATAGATAGATAGATAGATAGATACGTCAATTGATTTTACGACATGCCATTGGGTTATTGTAACGACTCAGTAGTATGATTCAAACAGACAGGACGTGCTAAACGATTCCCCAATTCTGAGATGAACGTAGAATAAGATATGTAGATATACAGAAAAACTGATAGATAGATAGATAGATAGATAGATAGATAGATAGATAGATAGATATGTTGAATTAGATAGATCGATAGGAACAGACTAGGATATATATATATATATATATATATATATATATATATATATATATATATATATATATATATATATATATATATATATAAAGAGAAATAGATAGATAGATAGATAGAAAGAAGCATTAAAAATGTATAAATCTGTCGATGCACATTGATATATACATATACAGAAAAACTGATAGATAGATAGATAGATAGATAGATAGATAGATAGATAGATAGATAGATAGATTATCGAGGTACATTGAAATAAACGATTGACATTGCATTTCAATTTTTGAAGAACAAATTTGACTGGAAAACGAGAGGCCCATACAGAGTTCATCAGGTGAGAAGTACGAGAAAAGAAAGCGTTATCATTGAACTTGTGTTACATTCAACTGTAAAATGATGAAACTTTGCCGTCAATCTAGTACTGCGCTGAAATTTATAAAGTCTAGGTATCAAAGAGAAAAGCTCATCACTACAATTACCATGAAAGTATTTATAGAAGTGTCACAGGAATATTGCCCATTCTTCTTCGGATTTTATTAAGGATCTCTACATGTATAGCAGGAGCATCCGACCAGATGTGACAGCAATATTCAAAGCATGGACGAATTGTAGACTTATAGATATGCAAGATAGATTCTGGAGATAAAGATTGTCTAGCTCGACAGAGTGAACTAACTTTCCTAGCAGCAGACCTCGCAATTGAATCAATAAATTATTGCTATAATTTTTAGTTACCTCATTTGAGATACTTCTTGATATCGGCTATAATTTTTTGTCATGCTATGGCCTTTGATCTTGATTGGTTTGGTTTGTTTTACGGCATATCAACTTCAATGGGTTACTTTTTTTTCTAAAAATATACTGCTGGCAATTTTTAAAAAAAAATGCTTTGCTGGTTACACTTTTCTACTCTTCAAAAATTTATTACTGGTAATATTTTTTCAAAAATGTATTGCTGGTAATAATTTTTTGCTTCAAAAATTTATTGCGGGTAATAAATTTTTACAAAAAATATTTCTGGTATTAAAACCTATTTTGACACTTTCACGGTGCTTTGATCCCAGTTTCGTGGTTAACTATTTGCCCAATAGCTTGGACCCTAGCAGGCGCTACCACGCCTGGTCGGGGTCGGCCTGGGGACACCAGCAATGAAGAGGTGGTTCCACGCTCCTCAAAACCTCCTGATCAGAGGCCTTGCTTTTGGACGTAGTTTATTGTCATACCAAGGATGCGGATGTATTATGTAGCCATACCCAGAATGCCATTCAAGTTGATGGCAACGATAGCCATCCACAGATTATTTTTTTCTTTATTATCTGTGAATTGGCATGACTTCCCGGGAATGGTAGTTTTCTTACTTGCGATAGGAATGGACTTGAGCATAAAATCCTAATTCAGGATGTAGAATTAGAAAATACTAAACATATCAAATATCTCGCTGTATGGATCAGTTATAAGAAATTTAGTATAGGAGATAAAGAAAGTGAATATGAAATACGCTTTTGTCCATGACCACAAGTTGTTATAGAACCAAATCATTAACCTGAGATCTCTAATCATGTTCTGAAATAGCCTCGTCCGATCGTGGCTTTCATATGGATGTTATGCATAGCGATAAACCGTTCAGTAATATCTAAAGTGTCAGCTGTATACAACCACTTTCTAAGATCAAGAGTTAAAAATGATTTTGATCGAATGAAGCCTGTGAGTCTTGGCGAAGGTCATCCTAGAGAAGAACCCTGGGTAATGGCGCCACAGAATCACAAACTAAGAACTGTACCAAAGACAAGTAACCACACCACTTGAGGATTTTCAACAGCAGCAACAACTAAAATCGATACAACATGCAATTGCAATTGGAAAAAAAAATAATGACATAATAAAGATGTTGATGTTCTACACTACCTAAAATAAAAGGTTAGAAAGGAAACCCCCGTCAATAGTGAAAAGAGTGATAGCAGCTACTAGAATTGGGAAACCATTATGCAACCACTTTCTCAAATCAACGATTAAAAATGGTTTCGAACGAATGAACCTTGGATGTATTAGATAGGACTATTCTTCTTCAAACCTTGTGGTCTGGCGCTACAGAATCCCAAACAAACAGGGTTTGGTTTATTTTGTTTTACAGCATATCAACATCAGTGAGTTATTTAATGCCGACAAGATTTTTAGGATAGATTCGTATGAATAGAATATATATTCTTTGGTTTAGATTGGTTTGGTTTATTTTGTTTTACGGCACACCAACCACAATGGGCTACTCAATGCCGACAAAATTCTTTTTTGCTGGTAATATTTTGTTTTGTCAAAAATCTGTTTTTGGTAATATATTTCCTTCAAAATTGTATTGCTGGTAATAACCTTTTCAAAAAAGTATTGCTGGTAATAGTTAACTATTGGCCCGTAGCTGGGACCCTAACAGGTGCTACAACTGCGGGTCATGGTGGACCTGGGAACACCAGCAATTAAGACGTGGTTCCACGCTCCTCAAAACCTCCTGATCAGAGGCCTTTCTGCTGGACATAGTTTATCGTCTTACCCAGAACGTGGGTGTAGTTTAACGTCTTACCCAGGACCACCAAACAAAGAACTGTACCAAGTAATAGAAACTACCACACTTGAAAACTTTTAAAAACAACTCAAATGAATAGAAAATGTACATCGAAGAGAATATAATGACATAATAAATGTTATCATTCCACACTACTTCGATTAGGAAGGAAACCCCCATCAAGAAAAAAAACAATACCACTGAATTTGAAAAACCTTTTTTATAGTTTTTTAATAGAAAGATTTTTATAAATTTCAAACATCAGTCGCAATGCTTGATCAATCAATGAATAAATGTTTCCTTATAAGGAAACGGCTAATATTTTCATTGTCATCGTGGAATATTTCCTGTTGTCTTCTCCGCAGTTTTTAATTCATTTTTGTCCTTCACTTAGATCGATTGCCACCAAAAGTTATAGTTAACATAGCCGGAAAGACAATAAGTGGATTCATGATTTTTTGTACGAAAATGAATACATCAGACCAGGCCTGAATTTGAACTCGGTTCTCCAAAACCACTTTTTGCGTCAGTAACATTTTCATCACCCATATATACCCTTGTCGTTTTTGTTTTCTTTAAAAAAAAAAAAATCTTCATAGACAAAGTCACATATTAGGGTATATTCTTCGAAGATCATTTTGCAAGGATTATATTTTACTGAATATGGTCGTCAGTAAAAGGACTGACGTTATAGACACAAATTACAAATTGGAGATACCAAAGTCAAGTAAATACAACAGTTGGAATATCTGGGAAGTGTCATAACAGAGGATGTTATATGCGACAACGAAATCTGAAAGCGCATTGGGTTGTCGAAGATAACTTTCAAAAGCTAAGCAAAGTATTAAGAAACAGAAAAATTTCCTTAGAAATAATTAGTACTGAAATGATACGTAATGTCAGTCTTCCCATATGTCGATTTTCTAAGCGTCGCTTAGATGTGATACAATGTCCAAAATTTGAGGCACCGAATGAAAATCGGACTCACTATTCAGTTGTAATTGATATAGCGAGACAAACTTGGTAACCTTCACACCACGTCGGAGTGCCCCAGATCATATATATGGCAGTGAATGCTGGACAATATACAACATATATTGGACACACCAAAATCAAGCAAGTACAAAAGTTTAAATAGCTGGGAAGGGTTTAATAGAGGGTGGAATGTGCAACAACGAAATCCGAAGGCACATTAGGATAGGGGAAAGATGACCCCCAAAAGCTAAACAAAGTATTAAGAAACAGGAAAACTGAGGAAAGAGTACTGAACTGTATGTAGTATCAGTCTTCCTATATGGCAGTAAATGCTGGATAATCTCCTCAAAGATGAAGAAGAAACTTGAAGCAATAGAAATATGATTTTACAGAAGGATGCTGAGAATGCCATGGGCTAAATATGTGAGCAACGACGAAGTTGTAGAAAAAATGGAAAAAAAAAGGATACTTATAATTAACATCAGAAAGAGACAGTTGAAATTTCTCGGTCATATAATGAGGAAAGAGGATTTGGAAAATTTGATATTCAAAGGATATATTGGAAACAGGAATTCGAAGAGAAAAAACAACGCATCACCGGCCTAACTAGCTTCTGTAAATGGCCGACAGAACAGGGATTAGGAGAGATAGCAAAAATAAAAAAAAGACTAAGGACTACAAAGGACAGGGAATTGTAAAGAGTCACGATTGTCGCGAACGTCCTGACGGGACATGGTTCATAGAAAAAGAACATACAATCCAGCATGTGTTCAGCCAAACCTGCTTTCAGCTATTTCTCTTTTTCGTTCGTTTGGATTCCAATGACTGCGGAAAGGAGATAGTTTGGTACTTGTCGATTTAGAATGAATATTTAGAACAGTGAATGTCAAACATTTTTTTACACATGGACAACTTTTACTTTTAATTTTCTTGGTGGACTCCCGTAACAATTCAATAGAAAAATAGGAAATGTATATAATTTATTTGAAGTAAAACTAATTTAATGAAAATAAACTTGTATTTACGAACTAAATTCTATTTAACATTTATGTACACTAATAAAATATCTCATGATAAACTATTTTAAAATATGTAATTAATAAATTTTTAAGAAGTGCAGTTTTATTCAATGAAATTCCTGTCGTTGATGCTGCTTCACGAGTTATTTTTTTTAATATTCGGCTACATTAATGTCAATGATAGTCGAAGATCACACATTTTTGCGTTAATTAGTACATTAATTAATTTATTTTCTAAGCACAGATTGGATGCGTCACAAGGCATGGGTCACCCAATGAGGATCGATCTCTCTGCTCAGTCGTAATTGTTCTAGCAAGACAAGCTTTCCTACCATTACGCCACGCCGAGGCGCCGATCGTTTAGTTTATATTAATAATTAGAATTAATATTATTATTTATTATTAATATATTAAATTAATTTATATGATAAATTATAATTTTTCTATGATAATCCTTTATATATATATATATATATATATATATATATATATATATATATATATATATATATATATATATATAAATAATCTTTTTTTTTATATATTCTTCTTAGTTTTTATTCAACTTTTACAATGAAAACATCCGGTAGAGTAAAAGGGACGTTAAATTTTATAGCCTGATCTCGTTTTCTGCCAGTTTTAGAGTTGTTTTTCCATTTTTAGTATTTTAACATAGCGTAGATTGCTGCAAAAATTCCAATTCTCCATGATAATAATCATTCAGAAGTGAAATTGCCTATGGACAACTAAAATGTTACCGTGGACCTACAATTTGCTATTTCTTATGTGAACCCCAAGTAATGATACATGGACCTCAGTTGAGTATCACTGATCTAGACTTACACGTGCTTGCTCATCGTTGCCTTAACCTGGTATTGAACTCACACTCATTAGGTCCTGTAGCTGGATCTAACTAACGCCTTTATCCACTGTGCCATGTGGATAAAGATTAAGGCAATGGAGAACTTGGAGAGGTGAATTAACAGGAGATAACTGATAACTAACATCCATTAAACATGGAAATGTGGAACTAGAACAGTCTACCCCAGTGAGCGAAATAAAGGATTCAGTTCGACATTCCAACCACCTGAAGAAGGCCGGAGCGTACAACGGCTGAAACGTTGTAATAAATATGGCGACAACGATGATGACAATAGTCCGAATAATATAAATAGTGTAAAATGTTGCTTTATTAATATAGTGTTAGTTAATATGGCATCAAGTCACAACAATGTGTTCACACTAGAATATGGTTCATTTTCTCCCCGAAGAAGCACCAACAAATTGATTTTCTTTTTCATGAGGCACAAATAATAATAAACTACTACAGATCATTGATAACAGCAACAGTAAAAGTTTATTAAGAGCGTTGTTCTTCAAATAGCTTATTTTTGTTAAAATGTTGATATAATTTGACTTCACAAATAATAGATTATCTAGTCACGAGTCTCCATCACAGAGACACATCTCCAAAATATTTGATCATGTTAAAGGACAAGCACCCAGTTTCAATCGTCGGCAAGAACGTGGGCAAGAGGGCGGAGTCAGATTCCAATTTGCGGTCGGCAGTGATGTCTAAATGTATTCATATTTATTCCTATCTTAATGTTAAGTCTGTTAGAGGTTCGATAAAGTTAAATTGGCAGCTGACATAGAAAATGATCACTAATCTGTTGTTAACTGGAGCAAGTAATGGCGTGTTAATTTTTATCACCTCATATTATGCGCACTTCCCTGAAGCTGTAACAAACAAGTGGGCACTGTGAGTGTTGGAGGAAAACAAATCTATCCTAGCAGACGTCTATGACTGGATTTGACTGTACAGCAGTCCATTGTCACATAAAACCACAGAAACAAAGAAAAATAAAATAAAGATCAAACTCTTGGACCTGAATCCACGCCTTTCGTGTGATCAGGATGAAATTCACTAGTACTCCGTATGATGTTGATGGCTACTTGACTGTTTAAACTATGTTTTCAATAAAGCATGCAGGTTTATTCTGTCAATCAATTTATTTTCCATTTGTGTTTCTTGCTTATTATTGTTATGCGGGCACCTCTACTAATTCGCTGAAAAAAGAGGACACCATGATGAAAAAAACCCTCGAACATAATAAAAACAAAGTTTTATTGTCAAAATGTTTATTTTATTAAGGGGAAAGTTTAATTTTTTTTATTAGTTTATTATTTTTTTTTAATTCTTTCTTGTACGTGGGAAATTTTGGTTAATTTTTTTCTTTCGTCAACCTTAAAAGATTGCTATTAGACATTTTAGTGTTATTTTTGCAGAAAAAAACATATTGATTTAGAAACTCTTGCAAAAATAAATAATTTACGGATTTTAATGAAATTAACAAATGAATGAAATTATTATTGAATTTTATTTTTTAGAAAATCTTGGTAAAAATATATTTTTTTACATTTCCTATCCTCAATTAATTTTTGGAAATTTCGAGACATTAAAATTTCACCCACTTCATATTTATATCAGTTAACACCAGAACTAATTGGAGAATTTAAATCATCAATTTTCTTTCGTAAAACAGAAATACCATTTACTGTAAATGATCTCTGAATGGTAAAAAAAAAAATGAAATGAAACTAATTATAATTGCTTTTACAAGATCAATTTTCCATTTTTTTTAAATTTTAATTAAGAAAATTCTGTATTAATTTCACCCTTTTAAATAATATTATTATCAAGCATTAATTACATTTACTAATCATAAATAGAAAAGCTTAATACAAATCATCAAATAACAATATTTTAAAGATCATTCTGAATTTCTTTTCTATGTGTATAAACGTTTCAATTTTTGTAGATACGGACGTTCATACAAATCATTATAAAAAATAAGAGCGATAACTACAGTAAATTTAAAACCAAGATATTTAAAATTCAATAAATCATTAGATTAGATAGAATATTTTCCTAATTTTTTAAGATTACTGACTACTTAAAAATTATATATAAAAGGCGCTTATGTTATATTCAATTACTTTTTTACGCATAAAGCTCCCGTAGAACATAATTAGATAAACATCAATCTTTTATCAAGCTGACAAGACATCAACAGATTAAATAAACAGCTACTAACGTGTTACAAATTCATTTCTACGATATTTTCATCTTAAAGTAAATAATATAAGTAACTTAAAGTAAATAATATTTGTTTCAAATCAAGATTAATTATTCTTTAAACCAGCAAATATTCCTAAAGTTTCAGAATAGTATATTTTATTTTTGGAAGAGTTTTAAGTTCTTCTTGTCATTGATTAGCAGTGATTTTGGACGCCATCTCACACTATTTTTTTTTATTCTTAAAACTGATGACCGCTGTAAGTTTAAATGGGTGTAAAATGAGACATGTGTCATGCAACAATGCCTACGAAGGCCACGGCATATTTTATTGGTAAGAAAGGTTCCAAATATTCTGCATACTATTACCCTACCATCTTCACCAAAAGCTACCTGAACTGTTCTACACAAGACAAGATGGATGCATATTGTTTACGTCAAATCCTGACCTCTAGCATCCGAATGTCACAGCAGAGATCGAGACCAGGTAACGTTTTCCCAATCTTACTTTGTCTAATTTTTGTGATTCTCAGGGAATTATGGTGTCTTGTTTTTATCTGACAAGAGTGGCATCTAGTCTTCTATAGCCCATTTGCTTCAAGAATTGATGTGTTGCGGGTTTAAAAATGGTCTTCTGTAGTTATTTGAACGATTATTACCTTTCTACGAGCCTAAACCATTATGACTATTCATGTCGGAATTCTTTCATCACTAAGTAATTTCCGCGCAAAGAAATGCAGGTTAAAGAAGGTTGTACGGGAAAATCCTAGTAAGTAAGTGGTTTTAAAAATATGCATCCAAAGTGACTTAAAATATCTTTTTGTCCTATAATAATACATGAAATAAAATTCAGTAAGTCGCCAGGATCATATTTAGATGCCTATATCGATTATGTTGCTACCTGATTAGAAATTAGTAAGCAATATGGCTTTCGGTTCTCTAGCTCAACTACTGATGTATTAACGATCATTACTGAGTCTATCAAACTTTAGATAATAATGGTGAAGGGCAGGTGGCTTTGATATCTCGAGGACATTTGGTATTTGTATATTGGTCTTCTTCATGATTTAAAAGGTTATAGTATTTCTGGACGAATTTTTTAACTAATTTCGTCTTCCTTATCAAATCGCGAAATGAAAGTTATCTAGAACGGCCACTCTTCTAGATCATTTTGTATTAATCAGGGTGCTATATCCTTGAATCTACGTTGTTCCTAATTTTCATCAACAACCTCCCTAATGACATCAGTTTTCAACTCGGTATTTATGTCACAATTATTTACTATTACGTAAATCGGATCAGTTCGATAAGGTCATGTTGACAGCTGATCTAAAAAATGGCCTACATTCTGTTGTTAACTGGAATAATGAAGCGCTTGTTAATTTTAACGTCTCCAGAACGAAATTTATTCCTATTGATCGTCTAAAAGAATTCCTCCTGTCTTCCATCAACATGGTTGATGCTAAGCTCCAGCCGAGTGACTCATTGCTTTTTCTCGGGTTAATGTTTTCCATTGACATGAAGTGAAAAATTATACTGAATCAATTGCTAGGAATGCTGCTAAGAAAGTTGGTCCACTGGGTCGTGCTAATCAATTTTTCTCGCCTGAATCTATCTTACATATTTATAAGTCTGTCATTCGTCCATACTTTGAATATCGCTGCCATATATGGTCTGATGCCTATGCTATATATTTGGAGATCTTTGATAAAATCCAAAGACGAAACTGTAACTTTCCAACCGCAGTAATGTGTCTTTTCTATAAATATTTTCATAGAAATTGTTCTGATTAACTTTCCTCTATGGTACCTAGACTTTAGGAATTTAACCATAGTACTAGTCTGGTAGCAAGGTATCATAATTTTATAGTGGAAATAGCTAGATGACACCGTAAGTTCTATGCTAACATTTTCATCACTCACACTTCTCGCTTGTGGAATTTTCTCCCGGTTTCTTTCTTCCCAGTCAAATCTGATCTTCAAAAATTTAAATGCAATGTCAATCGTTATCTTCTGAATTCTTAATTTCTGTTCTATTATTGTACTCGCTCCTTAATAATGTGTTTCTTTTCCTTCCATTCTTTCACACTCAGTAACCCTCCCTGCATCTTAAGGGTTTTATCAGTGATAGAGCTAACGTATTCACTTGTAGGGATATGAGTTCGTGATCCTAGGTTTCACGCTTTTATGATCATCAGACAAACTCAATCAAAAGTTTGTAAGAATTTAGAGAACGCTATTTTCATACTGTTAACTGAAATTATGTCAATTACTGTTCTTAGTTAACAGTATGAAAATAGCGTTCTCTAAATTCTTCCAGTTGCTAAGGACATTTTGTTTTTTGTTATTATTAGTTACTTTGTTTAAGAAATTCATTCCGTTTTGCCTTGAAAAAGTCCACATCGGACGAAACGGGTTGGCAACTATTACAGTTTTCCTATTGTGTTTTACATATATAAATATTGTCTTTTTCAGTTTTTTTTTTTCATATATATATATATATATATATATATATATATATATATATATATATATGATTTATGTTTAGGCAGCTACATTTCATACAAACAAGATTTTGTAAATTCAACTGACAAGATTAGTCGGTGTTTAATTTCTTCCCTATATATTCACATAAGTTTTTGCACATCCAAATGACTATTACTGGATACAGTTCATGTTCTATTCTGTTATTTTTTTTTCAAGTGCTTTGGACCGTCTAAGTCAGTATCAAAAACTAGATGTTGTCAGTGTGGTGTGCAATATTGTGTTGACATCATCCTGGTATATTATGAAATGCTAGAATTCAATTATTCGGTTTATTGTCCTCATCTTTGTTGCAATATTTATCACAACGTTTCGGCCGTTGTACGCTCCAGCCTTCTTCAGGTGGTTGGAATGTCGAACTGAACTCTTTATTTCGCTTACTGGGGTAGACTGTTCGAGTTCCACGTGCCATGTCTAATGGATGTCAGTTATCAGTTATCTCCTGTTAATACCCCTCTCCAAGTTCTCCACTGCCTTAACCAGGTATTGAACTAACAACTCTTTGAGTCCTGTCACTAGATCTAACCAACACCTTTATCCACTGTGCCATGTGTCCTTAAGGTAAATGATATTTGACTTGATAAAGTCCATCAGAGGACGAAACACGTCGACTAAGATAAAAAAAAACAACATATTTGATCTAATCTTAGGATAAGAGTTGACCCAGCAACTTTTATATATTATGGACTATACCGTCGAGTTCGATATATGAAGTTCCGACGACAACCTACTAATTATGTGCATGATGGGCAGGACTTTTGAGGCTACATACATACATACATATATATATGGGCACCTCGGCGTGGTGTAATGGTTAGCAAGCTTGTCTCGCTAGATCAGTTACGACTGAAAAGTGAGTTCGATCCTCACTAGGTGTCCCATACTTTCGGCCTTGTGCCACATCTAAGCTACGCTTAGAAAATAACTTTGGGCACCTCTAGGCGGTGTAATGGTTAGCAAGCTTGTCTCGCTAGAACAATTATAACTGAATAGTGAGTTCGATCCTCACTGGGTGCCCCCTATTTTCGGCCTTGTGCCACATCTAAGCTACGCTTGGAAAATCACTATATATATATATATATATATATATGAATTATGTGTGTGTGTGGCAACTGGAAAGTTCCTGGGACAACTCATTTCATAAAATCAGATTATATATATATATATTTGTGTGTGTACCTGCGTTCGTGGAGGGGGAGAGAGAGTGAGAGAGATGTAAGGAGTAGGAAAGGAGTGAAACATACTCTATGAAGCTTCTAATGCTCGTGAAATATATTATAATCTTAGCAGGTCATCTTCCACCCACAGAAAGCAACGATTTGAAATTATATTGACTTTTACTTGCTTCGATTTGCGTTCAATTAATAAACTCTATTTTTCAAAATAGAAGGCAACCGGAAACAGTTTTCTCGGAAGACTTCCGTTCGTCTTTTTCAAAGATTTTGATAATTAATTGCATGTTTCTCTCGTTACAGATTTCAAATTGTCTGCTGGATCTTGGCTAACAAAAATGACTATAAATGGATTTAGCTCTGGTTAAGTAGCGACCATGAAATAGATGAACGGAATAAAGAAAGAAAGAAAAAAAAACGAATTCATCAAAAAGGGAATGAATGAAAGAAAAATATAAATAGAAAGAATGAAAAAGAAAACACGTGAAGAAAGAAAGAATCTGAAAAAAAAAAAACATTTAATTAGAAAGTAGGAGAATCAATTCAAAGAAAGAATGAAAGAAAAATGTGACCGGGAGAATGAGAACTGAAAACTTTAGAGAAAGATTGAAACGGAGAAAACTTGAAAGGAAGGAACTAGAAAAAAGAAATGACCAGACAGAATGAGAAAAATAGTCGTAGAAACAATGAATGATAGAAAAGTATAAATAGATAGAATGAGAAAGAGAAAATAAAAAGAAAGAAAGAATGAAAGAAAAACATGACTAGAAATAACGAGTAAAACCTTCAAAGAAAGAAAAATCATGTCCAGAAATATTGAAAAAAAGTGAACGAAAAATATAACTCGAAAATTTATCAGGAAGAAACAATGAAAGAAAAAGTGAAAGAAAGCAAAAACAAGGAACAAAAAATAACAAAAAATTCAGAGAAGACAAATGAATAATTAAAATTAAATGAAAGCGAAATAAAAATTGGGGAAAAAAAAGAATGCCAAAGAAACAAACAATAAGGAGGAAAAGAATGAATTAAGAAAGGCACGAAAGAAACTTTTGCTCTTTAAAAAGGTAAAGGAGAAAACGAGAAAAATATATGGATGACAGGAATCGACATAAAAAAGGACAATTGGGAGTGTCAGGGGAACTGAAATTCTTTTGCAAAAATGACGAAAGGCTGATTCATCTTGTAAACAATGAATGCATTTAGCGACATAAAGACAGAAAAAAAAACAAATCAGATAGTTGAGTAAAAGTAAAGACGTAGTGTTACGGGGGAGTAAAGAGATTGAGAAGCAGTGCTTAGAAAAAACGCGAAAAAATGATGAGAGACGAGTAGCAGGAGTAAGAGGAGCAGAGGGAGGAGGAGGAGGAGTAATAGGAGAAAAAGTAGTAGGAGGAGAAGTAGTAGTATGAGCAGGAGGAAGATGAAGAATGGGAGGAAGAGAAGGAGGAGGAGAATGGACTGAAGATTTGCTTCAAGCATGGACATGCTGTCGCCACTCGGTGTTGACCTCAGTACCCATATATATGAAAGTATATATATGTATTAAACTAACTTTACGTTTGCAAGAAAATGCTGTTCAATACTTTAAATATGTTCAAACTGTATTTTATATTTCTTGTATTAGAATACAATTGTTTTTATAGTTTTTATCAATGATCCAAAATCCCATCTATTACGGAGATGTTTTTAGACACATTTAAAAATGTTTGCAATTATAAAATAAATATGAAAGGTAATTTACAAAATGTTGAGAACACACACACACACACACACACACACACACACACACACACACACATATATATATATATGTGTGTGTGTGTAATATATTTTCTGTTCATATGTTATTTTTATAGATACAATTGATATAAGTAAATGCTCCGTTTTTAAATAAACAGTATTAGTGACGTTTAACAGTTACCAAAGATTTTGTGTTTATTTATTTATTTATTTTGAGTAAATTCTATTTTACTGACCAGACTCTTTTCTGTAGCTAAATGGTACAGTACGCCACGTCAACTGACGCTTTCCATATAGGAATAGAGGTTCGATTCCTTTAGAAGAACGCTTTTTTTTTCTACGACATTTCTCTTACATCCAGGCCTGCAAATGTAATTAATAATGCTTAATTAAAAACAGATCGCTTATTTAATAAACTGTATCAATAAAAATAACGTATAAAAAGAAAATATAATGTACAATTGTCGGACTTAATCCATTTCATTATATGTTTGCATTGTTTACGTTTCGTAGGGAGATATGATCGTTCGAGAAAAATCGTCGAAGATTGTATGTTTATAAAGATTAATTCGGATTTTGCTAACCAAACACTTCTCTGTAGCTGAATGGTACAGCACGTCAGATCAAATGATGGTTTCCGCATAAAAATACAGGCTCTGTTTATTTTTAAAAAAGAGCATTTACCTAAATAAATTGCATCTATAAAAATAATGTATAAACAGAAAATATATTAAATAATTGTCAAGATTGATCCATTTCTTTATATCTATTTATATAGAGTCATCCATAGACGGAATGTTTGGCTGTATCACAGCTCTTTAGTGTGGCTAGAGGTCCGATTGATTCAAGCCGGGATCGAAACTCGACCGATTTGGCATTAGTGTGAGATCCTACCCGTATGCCGTTGGAGCACGTCAGAGAGGAAGGAAAATTTTAGCGTTTTCTATACGAATAAGCCAGCGGCTAAGAGAAGACAATTCGTACTTGAAGAGTAATGCATTTATAGCAGTAGCAACCACTGTTTTAATAAATTTACCCTTTTCTCTAGAGAATTCTATCGAAGGGATTCCGAGATCATATATATGTGCGTGCGTGGTTGTGTGTGTGTCTATGTGTGTGTAGATAGATAGATAGATAGATAGATAGATAGATAGATAGATAGATAGATAGATCTTCAAAACGATAGATGTTATATATAGTGGATGCAGATAAATAAATGAAGATGAATAAAGAATAGGAGTAGTACTAGAAGTAGCTGAAGGGGGAGGAGAATGTGACTGAAATTATGTTTTCTGATATAGTAATCGAAGATTGTCGGTTTTTCTTTGGTACACTCTCGGGATACGAACATTGAATATCATAAAGATCATATCGAAAATAATATTGATAGACTCCAGAGATGCTGTTCGATAAAAACAAAACAAAACAAAATACGATCATATATCTTTCAGAACAGAGACGTGCACTGATTACAAATTATGTTCTACATTGTCCAACACCTTTAAAAACGTACAATGGATGCAGTACACCCTTGTCATTGATTGGTTGTAACCGGAGATTTGGTGAGAGCGAAAAATACTATTCATTTCAAAACAGATTTTTTGTTCTAATGTCACTCAAAACAAGGTCCAAGAGTCACTTAAGGTAGAGCGTCACTGCATGGGGTTGCATAACCGTAACAAAGAGCAAGACGTGAAGTTCTTGAGGCTATGCAGGAACGACAACAGCTAACTTTAGATTTGAAAAAGTCAAGATTGAATTAGTGAATAACATTTCCGAGTTCAGGCGGAGACGTTAGAACTATAGTGTAGAAGTAGACTTTAGAAGGAACCGAAAACCCAATGCAAAACAGGAAACGAAGAATAACCCTCTACTCCCGTTCAAAATATCGGAGAGGAGTGTGAACCAAACTCTAGGTGAAACTATCTACTCCTATTTAGAGAGAGGAAGAAATTAGTGAATAAAATTTCAGAGCTCAGACGGAGACTTTAGACGTATAGATTTGAAATAGCCTTTAGAAGGAACCGGAAACCAATTCTCAAGAGAGAAATAGGGATAAACCTTTACTCCTGTTCAAAAAGTCGGGGAGACATATGAAACGGATGATGGTTGAACCTATTTACTCCTATCTGAAACGTTATCTGAATAAAAAAAAAAAACTGAGTCTATCATAACACACTTTGTAGTTAGTGGCCACTCAGTTGGAGACGTTAGAAGTATAGATTTGAAATAGCCTTTAGAAGGAACCGGAAACCAACTCTAAACAAGAAACAAGGGATAAACCTTTACTCCTGCTCAAAAAGTCGGGGAGAAGTGTGAAAGGGGCGGTGGTTGAACCTACTTACTCCTATCTGAGACGTTATCTGAATAAAAAAACCGTTAAATCTATCATGGAACACATAAATCAGTGGCCATTCTCACCTACATAATAGGTAATCGAAATAGACCAACTAATAATACCTAATGTAGGTTTGATTTATCGCTTTTATCATCGATAAATCAATATTTGACTTTTAACGATCGATATGCTCTGTATTGATCAATCGTTTTTGATACTGAGTCTATCATGTATTCCATTTAGCATAATCGATATTTCCTGTATGGGTCAGTTGTTCTTGTCACTGAGAAATCAACATTCGACTTTCTTGAATCGATATTCTTTGTATTGATTAATCTTTTTTGACACCATAGAGTCTTCATTGTATTTTATCTAATCGATAATCGTTGAACTGATTAGTCGTTCTAGCCACATAGAAACCATTCTTCGATTTTCTCTCATCGATATTTCTTTTATTGATTAGTTGTTTTTGTCACTGAAAAAAATCAACATTCGCTTTGGTCTAACCAGTTTCATCGAAAAGATAAAACAAATTATCCTATTTTTTTTTTTTAATGCTGTGCTGTCATATTTATGAAGTGTATAAAAAGAAGCGACGTACTCGATCGGACAATCTGTTGGGTGATAAGAAAACCTAACGAGAAGGAAGAAACACAAACTAATGAAGTATAGTGTACGTAATATATGCCAAGAAATATCAGAGATTTTAATCGAATTTATTGTTATTCAGGAAGCTTGAACTAAGAAGAGTTGATCTGTGGTGACCTCAGAATATACTGGGCTCACATCAAAGTAAGTTCTGCACTCGGTGTTACCTCTGAAAGTCAAAAGACAGAGGAGACCTCATACGTTATACAGAGTCCGCCAAAAATGTACACACACATCAGGAAAGGAAAATCTTGTGTAGATATTGTAATACTAAATTTATTCGACAACCGCGAGATTGATACAAGTTACCATTGAAATCTAGAATCACAAGAGAGTTTCAAAATGGTGGCATTAGCTTCCATTAGTATGGCGAACTACTGCTTAGGCAAAGTTGGCTAAAGTGTCCGGTAGGTTGGCTGCCCGTGCGTTTTCAAGTTCTTGTCTAAGGGCCACAAATTTAATCGGTTTTCTGCAATGCACAACACCCTTTAGGAGTTGTTGATGCTACAACCATGAGGGTGATGTGATCTGTCAAGAAAATATCATACTACAGTAAACAGTGTTACCGCAATTTTATAAAACTTTCTTAAATTATGTACATCAGCAGGTTGTACCCAGGGATAACACGGAACCTGTATATCCTATATTTGCCTATTTGTTATCAAGACAAACACAGGTCAATGAGAGAATGAAAAGGAGCCAAACAACAGTTATTTTAAGAAAGTAACCCTGTGCGTTATCAAATAGTCAGTCGCCCTATATATTGGTTCTCTTTCAGTAATTTTGAATTTTCTAAGGTTCGGACTATATTTCCCAGGAATGTAATATGTAACCAACCCCAAATGAGCCCGAGACAACTTTGCAAATTTTAAATTACAAGGTAATTGGAATATAAATTGTCCAACATTAGTAATATGCTATTTTATATATACAGGTTTTGTGACGTACGGTGGCCCTTAATAATTAAGTATAACTCAACGCTAAAAACAGTATTTATTTACAACCGCAAATAAATACTTAACAAGAAGAAAGAAGTAAAAGTCAACCAAAGGTAATTAACCATTTCAGTGAATACCTTATTAGTAGCGCAGCTCGGTTTCACGTGTAGATGTGTAAATTCTAAATCAAAACCCAAATCATTGACGCGCAATAATTCACACTAATTCGACTGGATATTTCCGCTCAATAATCACTGCAGTCAGTAGCCTGACACCACTATTTATACAGCTGGTGGAAAACATATATTCATATGTCAGAGTGCCACGCTCGAACGTCGGTGCCAATAGTCATTTTCTTCCTATGTGACAACAGGGATGTGCAAAAGTAGGTATGCAGTAAATATTATACCAGTATTATAATAATGGTTCTATTGTTCCTTTTATACTAGAATTCATTTAATTCATTAAAGTCTTTTTTAATATTTTTTTTGATAATTTTTTATATTTTGATATATTTATTATCGTTTTTATTTTTCAATACTACTATTACGACTACTACTACTACTACTACTAATACTACTAATAATAATAATAAATGTTTTGCAGGTAAAGAGGAATGTGTGAATCACGGGGGCAAACAGTTTAAAAATTTGAGGGATTGATATGTTTATTATTGATGTTTGTATAATCAATACAATACGTTTTGTTTTCATTACTGTATACCTACTTTTGTATTTCTCAGTATTTATTCCTGTATAATTGTTTTTTATACATACATACATACATACATACCTACATACATATACATATATATATATATATATATATATATGTGTGTGTGTGTGTGTGTGTGTATATATATATATATATATATATATATATATATATATATTAGTGCATAATTATTCATATAGACATACGTATTTTCAGGTCATTCGATTGGGGAATAAAAATGTTACTGATAAAATTAATTTTAAAAATGATTAAAAAGGCAATGAATCAAATAAAGAAAGCAAACCAAAACCACACCACAAATGGACGCGTGAAGATCTTTTTCTATGTGCCGTGTCCCTTCTGATGATCATAACTCTCCACAATTTCCTGTTTTTTTTTTACGATATTTAAAAAGATGACAGCCATTGGTGCAACACTCGAAAGAAGGAAAAGACATACCTCAACATACAACAATATCAGTCCACAAAAAATTTCTCTGACAATCGTTTATGAAAACCGAAATCGTTCAAAAGACATTTCTTTCATCTAATCGACAAAGCACAAAATGGTTAATCATGTGAGGCGTTGGGTGTTTACTGAATCAGCTTGTGGTTTGCACTGAGTATCAGTCCTCTGTTATTCGTCACGTGATGCTATGTCCGTATCTTATGACGTCACACCATCAATGAGCCTCTCCATTTAGTGTGAATGCCTGACGATTGAACCGGCGACAACAATGTCGCAAGCAGCAATGGCTTGAGGCTCACGATTGGTTCAAAAATAGTAAGCGCAGAGAAAATAATAGATTTAGTGTAAAGAAAGAATGCTTTCAACTACAATACAAAGCTTTTGCAGTTCAGTATTTCTTCCTGATGCTTTACTACGTCTGTTTTATTTCTTACATCAGTTTTTATCACAAAGTACCAGTGATTTCATAAATAAAAGGAAATTATAGTTTCTAAAGAATTACGTAATGATCTGACGCTATTGTTAAGGCACCCACATACAAAGAAATAATGCATGATTTAAGTGTTTCCTGCTTTATGACCAACGGCAAAATTTGAAGTGGGTCTTCAAAGCGGCCACCCCCATTGACCAAATGAGCATGCGATAGTAGAAAGATAAATAAAAACTTATAAGATCAAGTGACAACACACCGGACGTTGAGGATTACCGGTCGCCGTGTTATAGTCACACTCGGGATTGAGTGAGTAAGTGCCATGTTGCTCTTTATCGGCTGCACGCTATCCGTCGTGAGTGACTTGTCAATGTAGTTGGGATGCCGCTCTATAGACTCGTGCATCGTGATATAGAGATGAACGGAAGGATGTTAGGAGAGAGCCTGAGTTCTCGCTAGTTGAAAGGGAGATCTGTTATGCTAGACTGACATAGAAATTGTCACAAATATCTCCTGCCTGCCTACCTAACTACCTACCCCGAGTGTACATGAGAATCCCTTAAATAAACAATGAAATATATTAGAAACATGGTTCGAGCCTTCAATTATCGTTGTGGTGTTTATTTTCACCTTTCTTTTACTTTTGAGCGCGCAGCGAGCCTTTTTCATATTTTGTGCTCATTGACGCGAACGGGAATACAAACGCAGCAAAGGGTTCATTGTCCTGTCAGTGAAAAGCTGAGAGAAGACCCTCTTGTATATTTACAATGATATCTATACGGTTAATTTCTGATTTTGTAGGCAGAGTGCAATGGATAGCAACATATTAATGCAGATTATTGACTTGTGATTTTGATCTTAATTTTTTTATAATAATATAGTTCATCCCAAGCAATTAAATACACTAAGTGGTTACACGAAACAATGCATAATTCAAATTGGAGTATTTTTAATTTTTAATATAAATTTTGTGTATTAGGGAATCTTTTAATACTCCAATTTTATTAGGTACACTGTTTTTTTTTATGTTTTTTTTGTTGTTTTTCTTCCTTAAACACTGAAATTTATGTCAACTGGCTAATATATAGAGATATTCCATTAAAGAAAATGTACCTCCCGACAGGAATCGCACTTGTATTCTGTTTTTTTTTTTTTTTTTTTTTCGTTTTTTATCAAAGAAGCCATTTGCTATAGCCGAAGCTTATCCTTACTAATTAGGCCACGGGAGACCGTCATGATAAGGCCAGGCCCAATTAATTATTTTTTAAAAAATATGTCTCCATCGGGACACAGAAATCACTATGTTTCGAGACTGAAACTCTAAAAGTCAACTTCAAAATGAAACTTCAAAATTAGAGTACGGTTTCATTCTCAAGAGATGTTAAGAATAACTTCCTGAGAAATCAGTTTACTCTATTTATAAGTTAGGAAGGGTGGTGATTCCTATTTTTTTTATCAGGGATTTCGGCTTTTACGAATGAAGAGCGTAGTAATTTTTACTGTGCCTCAAGTTTTTGGAGTCGTTTAAGTTTAGGTGGGAATTTCTGTTTGTACTTTACAACTTGAGTTTGGGTTTCAAAACATTAATTTCTCTGTCGCGATGAAGACATATTTTAAAAAATAATTATATTACGCTCTTCTTTGTATCGAGCAATGTTTTTTTAAAAAAATAAAACAAAAAATACTAAAGAATTTTGGATTATAAATCTGATTGTTTTCCTATTACTTGGGTATATATATATATATATATATATATATATATATATATATATATATATATACAAACACACACACACAATTATGTGTGTGTGTGTGTGTGTGTAGCTGGAATGGACGGAAATTTAAAAAAGTTTATTAATGAATTGAGAAAAATGCTTAAGCTTTAGGGACTTAAACAACATAATAAATCTGTTCCTCATTACAACTTAAAGACCGTAGGTTAATTAAATGAGAATGTAATTTACTAATGTATAAATGTATAGAACTTCAGATTTTTTCACATTCTAAGTTCAGTTAGAATAGCTAGCATATATAAATAGCCGAGCAATTATCCAAAACGCATGGCTTAAATATTATGTTTCACGCATGAAATCGACTGTCGCTATTTGGTTTTGATCTCAGTGTCAATTCTTATATTTACCCTTACAATCACTCTCTCAATCTTTCTCTATATTTATCTATCTACATAAATATATATATATATATATATATATATATATATATATATATATATGTAATGGACAAAGTCCGACAATTATTTTTAAGACATTTTTTATGTTCATGCGTTCTTTTTATAGATACAAATATTTAAGTAAATGCTCTGTTTATAATAAACAGTATTAACATTTACCGGCCTGAATGTCCGAGAAATGTTCATATAAAATATGTGTCTTCCGACAGGAATCGAACCTGTATCCTATACGGAACCGTCATATAGCCTGACGTGTTTTTATCGATTGAGCCACAGGGGAGCGTTTCGGTTACCAAGGTCGATTTTACTGTTTTTAAACAACAATTCTCCATGATTTTTTTCATACATTCATATCTGCTCGATACGTATCCAAATGTAAACAAATGACATCACACATTATGAAATGGACAAAGTCCGACAATTATTTTTAAGACATTTTTTAGGTTTATATGTTCTTTTATAGATACAAATATTTCCTCTTTTACTTATTTCTTTGTTGCTTTTTCTTCTTATGAACAATATTAACGAAATGTATTTCGGTCAACATTTTGAGGTACAGGATTAAAACAATTAACTTTGGATACAGCTGAAGTCACGAATGAAAATGAAGCACTATGAAATATATTTGTTTCTTTGAAATAGACATACCTGAATATTGATTCACTCCGGCTAAGTCTGACCCCCGGAGTCGCCACTGATATATATATACCTATATATATATATGCGTATAAGAATTATCTATTTTATCAGTATACTGCAGACGAAACCTTATATCGGAAAAATCTAAGGTGACGTTGTTGCAGATAAAAATAAAAGGCAACAAACAGCTATATAAATGGACATGGCTGGACATTATTCTATTCTGGAATCTTGAGATTGCGAACAACGAACAAGAATATTGAATGATATCATGTCTTTTCTTTCTCAACCTGCTGTGTTCACCGAGGCATGACAGTAACATTTCCAAGTGCTATTGTGATTCTCCCAAAATAGCAAAATATTCTTAAGCATTCCAGACTTTATTGGGAAATTGCAGAACTCAGAAAACAGCCATAAGTATGGGCTGATACATATCTTGACAGGATTATTCAGTACATCAATAAAGTATTGATCACGAGATTTTCGGGGGCTATTTTTAAGAACAGCTAAGAGTCAAATTTCATTTAAAGTAAAAATCCCGCGGCATACATGTCCACTGTCAAATATGTTTTGATACAAAGATAACTACATAAAGAAGCTATAGGAAATATAAATTATTCATCTAACTACTATATACTGTCCTCCTGATTATTGTTCTCTTCCCGCTCATTAGTAATGTTTCTTTTCTGTATTCTTCCTCACCCAGTAAACTCTTGTGACTTACTTGGGGTGAAATCGATTAAAAAAAAAAAAAAATAGAATATATACACTACAGATCAAAGTTTTGAAGTCACCCCCAGAATTAGTATGGCATGATCCTCACAGAAATGTGCAAAAATGGAAAAGAACTCTTAGAAACATTTAATAAAGAATGAAATCAATTATCAAACTTATACGTTGAGAAACTTTTGCAACGAATGACAAAAGTTTGTGCTGCAGTAACCAAGGATAAAGGAGGATATTTTGAGGACAGCAAAATTTAACCATAAAATGCGGTTTTTATTTTTGTCATGATAAAATTTCTGATAAAAGGAATGTCTCACTTTTCTTTTAACCATGTTTAATCAATTTCTCTTATTTAAAGTACAAAACAACTACTTTTGGCGCCAATTTTAAAAAATTACCAGGGATGATTTCCATTTTTTTAACTGTAGTATCTGTATATAGATATATATTTCTGTAGAATTGATGTATTTATTTTAAGTCCGATATTTTTATGACTTCAAACATTATTATAGTGGATGTTTGTATTTGAAGTAGACGTCCCATTTTTATATTTAGTGTATATCGGCGTGCGTATTTTTTTTTACTTTAAACCTTGTATGTCGGTCTACGAATTTGAGAAATTTTAATAAATAGAATGCGCTTCCCAGTATGTTTTACCACTCGGCTACAGAGATTGCTTCGCTGTTTTCAGTAAGGAAAGGATTTATTTTCCAATTTGAAGGAATTAATGCATTTATTTTAAATTCAACATTAGATTTTTTCGTTTCCGGCGAAAGCCAACAAGGGTTACAGAAAATTTGGGAAAATCAGATAGGAGAGATAAGGAAAATTCATGGATATCAAGGCAATTTTAAATTCGAACATTTTTGAATAGCTTCAAACTTTAGGAAATGGAATAGAGATACAATAGATGTGCGAGACATATATATATATATATATATATATATATATATATATATATATATATATATATACAACTTCAATTTATGAAAGTAAAAACAATATATTTGAAATGCCAGAGAACTTATATTATATATATATACATTCTGAGGCAAACAAAACACATATATGGCACAATACACAGAAATAGACCTGGAAAAGAAAAAAACAGGGAGAATTTTTTTAGGACAAACTTTATGATGACACAATAGATAATTATATATATATATATATATATATATATATATATATATAGAGAGAGAGAGAGAGAGAGAGGGGCAACCGGACGTCTAGCCACACTGATGAGCTGTGATACAGCGAAACAGTGTGTGGATGACAATATATATGCTCCTGAAAAATTTATTTCGGTTGAGCTCTCTGGGGAGGAAGTGTGAGTTTGTAAACAGTGACTATTACGACTAATAATGCAAGACTTTCCGGTAAATCAAATCTAGTTCTCTCAGTCATTGTGTGTTTATAAAAAAAATAAATACGCTTAAATTCACCTTCTTCGGTTTTGGGATAAAATCTCTGACTGCCGCCAATTCAGCCGGGTTTCGATCCTAGCTAGAGGCAACCGGACGTCTAGCCACACTGATGAGCTGTGATAAAGCGAAACAGTATGTCTGTGGATGACAATATATATATATATATATATATATATATATAAATATATCAACCTACCTACCAAGGTTTCACATAACAAACCTTCAGGGCACAATTAAATATCCGTTAGGTGAAACCTTCGTAGGTAGGTTCTGGCTCATTAGTTTTTTTTAGATTTTGCCCTATTTAGTGTATTGAACACTTTTATGTTTTTGCTGTGCCTGTGTTTTTTTTTTTCTTTTGACTGGGCATTGCGGTGCTGATTGATTCTTTTCAACCAACACGGATGTCTTTAGTCTTTTCTTTTTTTACTGATTTTTCCCCCCTAATATCGGTTTGTTCAAGCATATTTTATTTAAAAATTGTATTATCCGTTTTTTTTTTCACACTGCCTGTGTATAGTATTAAAATTAAAATAATATATATATATATATATATATATATATATAATATTATATATATAAAATATATTTGAACAAAGAATAATCAAAATAATACATAATATACATATAATAAAATTATTAAATAAAAATATTTTCTAAAATTTTAAAAAAAAAGTCGAATCAATTCACAAAAAATTTTTCACACAATGTTGGCAACACTGACCTGCGCAATCACTGAAATTTTGTACTGATCTGCGCAATGTAAACAAACTGGCACCATATTTGTTATTATTGTGATTGCGCTGGTCATTGTTGCCAACATTGTGTGAAAATTTTATGTGAATTGATTGGACGGTTTTTGAAATATTAGAAAAATAGTTATCTCGATAATAATTTGGCACGCAGTGTAGTTTAAGTTGGTACTCTAATTTTTCGTTAAAAAACAGCATAGCATGATGAAAAAAGGCCCCAAAGTATAAATATTTATGCTATTATTAAGAGGAGAGACCAAATTATTTATTAATTATTTTAAAAAGTTTTTGACTTCTTTCTAACACGTTGTAAAATTTGGCTAAAAATCTTGTTATACGTCAACGGTGTAACAAAGTTGACGAGGGAACTTTTAGCGCCTTTTTTTCCGGTGAATTGATTTGGAAGTTCTTCGAAAAATCAAATAATTCTCAGAATTTAATGAAACTTTCAGGAATAATTCCCAAATGAATGACTTTATATTTGAAATCATTATTTTCAGAAAATCTTGCATTTACAACTGTTATCCCCTACCTACACACACACTTACTTAATTTCATGAAATTTCTAGAAATTAAATTCTATTATCCAAATTTGTTTTATTAGTTAAACACAGGACACCTTGGAGAATGTAAATCAATCATTTTTGTTTTTCAAACAGTTACTCAATTCCAGAAAATCTGCTCCGAATCGTAAAATAAAAACTGCAATAAATCTAAGGCGTTATTTAATTAGGTAAGCTTTTAATTGCTTTTATAAAAAAATATATATTAAGGACAACACACTCAGAAGAAAAAAATTCGATGAATAATAAATCTTTATAAGAATTGGTTTTCATTTTTTTATTATAATAATTTAAGTTTCAAAAATATTTTAAAAATTATTCAAAACTTCCTCTCCGTTAGCTTATTAAGTTATTAAGTGAAAACTGTATTTACTAAGAGAAAATTGAAAAGCCAATACAAATCATCATGAACCATGATTTTTAAAATATATTTTTTTATGCGTATACACATCCCCATTTTGAAAGTATGGGTGACCATACGCGACATTATCAAAAATAAGATTGATAACTATAGTAAATGTAAAGTTAACGTTCTTAAAATTAGATTGCGGAAAATATTTCCAACATTTTTAAGATTAAGAGGTACTTAAAAATTATATAAAAAAGCGTTCACACGTCATTTTCTTGTTTTTTTTTTTTTTGGTTTTTTTAATTAGAATTGCTACAATCGTCAAAAATTTAAATGTAACGTCAAATGTTATCGTCTGTGTTCTTGAATAACGTTCATCTTTTATCCTTTCCTCAATCACCCTTATACCCAGTCTTTTCTCTCACTTTCGCTCTTTGTAATCCCCTCAGTACTAGTGGCATTCCCGTCTTGCTTGAGGTGAAATGATTAAAACAATTATGTACCTACATAAATTTTCTAAAATATGATGAAAAAATGTTCCAAACTTTATAAATACAAATTTTAACGTCAAAATGTTTATGTTATTATTAAGAGGAAAGACCAAAGTATATTTTTATTATTTTATTAAAGTTTTTAACCCTTTCTAGCACGTTCTAAATTTTGGTTTAAAATCTTGTTTTTTCTGTGTCAGCTTTCAAAGCATGTCTTAGCGCTTTTTTGGCGTTAAAAACACATTGTTTTGGAAATTCTTGCAAAAATCAAATATTTGTAGGATTTTAATGAAATTGTCAGGACTTATTCACAAATGAATGAAATTATATTTGAATTTACTTTTAGAAAACTTTGAATTTTTTTTTTTTTTTACATCTGTTATCCTCTACTTAATTATATTAAAATTTCAGTCTGTTCATATTAATATTAATTTAAAGCAGGACTCTCTCAAGAATTTAAATCATCAGTTTGTTTTTGTCAAATAGAAACACCATTTACCTACACTTGGCTCTGAATCGTAAAATAAAAAAAATATAATAATAATACTATGGTATTATTTATTTAGAAAAGCTTTTAATTGCATTTATAGATAAGATATATTAAGAGAGTTAATGTTTTAAGAAAATGTATTAAGTTTTAAATCTTTTAAAATTCTGTATTAATTCTTTTAGATGATATTATTATTATTAAGAGAAAATTATATTTACTAATTATAAATGGAAAAGCTTAATACAAATCATCAAAGACCAATATTTTTTAAAGAATTTTTACTGAAGCTCGCTAAATACGTTATGTGTTGTTTTACTCTGTCCCTCTTGCATTCAATCTGTCTTGTGCGTATCAGATTTTCCAATCCCTCTTTTTTCCATATGTGCCCTAGAAATTTCAACTGTCTCTTCCTGATTTTAAGTATAAGTGTTCTTTTGGTTTCTATTTTGTGTAAAACGTCGTCCTTTCTTACATGTTCAGTCTATGGTCTTCTCAGCATTCTTCAATCTGTCCTGTGCGTATAAGATTTTCCAAGCCCTCCTTCTTCCCTCTGTGCTCTAGAAATTTCAACTTTCTCTTCCTGATTTTAAGTATAAGTGTTCTTTTGGTTTCTATTTTGTGTAAAACTTCTTCGTTTCTTAAATGTTCGGTCCATGGTATTCTCAGCATTCTTCTTTGTTACCTCAAATTTCATCTGTGAGAAGGTTGTTCAATATTCACTGACATATAGGTAGACTGATGTTACGTAATAGTTCAGTACACTTTCTCTTTAGTTTTTCTTGAAGTCCAGAACAAGGATTCACTCTGTTACACTTACATTGCGCCTCGGACCTCTACGTCCTATTAAATCCGATAAGTAGAAAAAATAAATTGCCTAAAAAATCCGTGTCTCATAAAACTTAATACTATCCTATTGGGCCATGCAAGCAACACTTTAGTTTAATTGGTGTAGTATATGATGCATGACGCAATTCACTTTTAAACCGTCCTGGGAATGACGATAAACTACATCCGCGTCCTGGGTAAGACAATAAACTACGTCCAACAGCAAGGCCTCTGATCAGGAGGTTTTAAGAAGCGTGGAACCACCTCTTAATTGCTGATGTTCCCAGGTTCACCCTGACCCGGGGTGGTAGATCCTGTTAGGGTCCCAGCTATGGGTAAATAGTTAACTCCCAAACTCAGGTCAAAACACTATGAAAGTGTAAAATAGGTTTTAATACCAGAAATACTTTGTAAAAAGAAATATTACAAGGAATACATTTTTGAAAAACAAATATTACTCGAAGGAAAATTCTTACCAGAAATAGATTTTTCAAGGAAAAAATATTACTAGAAATTTTGGAAAGAAAATATTAACAACAATGAAAACCCATTAACTTTGAAAATAAAAACAAACCAAAAATCACTTTTAAAAGTATTCCAATGAGTAAGCCTGAGGACCTTCTGTGTTTTCAATACTAAGTGAAGAGAAATGTCGTAAAACAGGACATAGGTTGTCAGTATTTCAGGGGGGAGAATTTGCCTCTACCCTTCGGCGGACTCACAGTAGAGACTCCACCCAAATCGTCGTCTATTAAATCAAATGAAGAAGATGATGACTGAAAACCCCATAAAAAAGAAAATGAATATCGTATTTTATTTATTAATTTTAGTGTGTCTTTTAGAATTTCTACATTTTTTTTTTATTTTTCGTCGTATTACTGAAGGGTCACAAATCTGCTCAATATATCAGAGAGCACAGGTGTTAAAGATATCCGAGTGTCTATGAACAAAATTCAGTGCGAGTGGATGGGATATGTTGAAAGAATATCAGACAAACACCGGACATGAGGACTCATAAAATGAATCGCTTGAAAACATAAACGAAATTGTATCCGACTGAGAAATATATAATGGATTACATATGTTTAGAATATTCCATAGTTAACCTTGACAATGTGTTTAATAACGAAATTTATAGGCTAATATGTAGTAGTAATAATATTTAATTCAATAAGTAGTAAAAAAAGAGACAGTTTATCAATATCGCAGCTTTCTAAAATGCCGAAAGTGTTGAGATTAAATTTTTGTGTAGAAATTCAACATTTGAAACTGCAGACGTTATGATCTGATTTCTTTGTTTTTTTATGTTAAAAGAAAATGCTGTTTCACGGACAAAATTAATAATCCTTGTTTCGTACATTTATTAGCTGCATTTTGGTTTGCATCATTGTTTAAATGAGCATAATTAATGAATGTGACAATAGTGACCGTGAACACAATATGACTAATATGCATTTGTACAATTCACAGTGGATGATTTCTATAGACCTGAGCTCAGTTGCTACATTTCTAATTATAACTACTGTCAATAATCTTGCAATGAGAATTAAGACCATACTTCTTCTTATTTATATCTATATGAAAAATTGTGTTTACTTCATAAATATCCCGATTTGAAAATGAGTAATATCGACAAGGTAACCTGCTGATGTTATTGCAATATTATTGAATTATGATGGCGTCATTATTTAAATAAATCCAGTGACGCTGTGCTGCTTAAGAACGAGAGCCAAATGGCAGACTTTGAGCGAGTCCCCTGTTTACCAACGGTCTTTAAAGGCTAATTAGTAGTTTTATTACTAAAGTAGAAGGGAGATAAGTCAGCCTATCACGTGGTTAATGCTCCTTCCTCTTGAATAGGAGTAGAGGTTTATCCCATCTTTCATGTTTAGGATTGGCTTCCCGGTTCTTTCTCCTAATGTCTTCTCATTTGTTTTCACTCCCAGTAACCTCTTGCGTCTTAGTGGCATTATCGCCTTACTTGGAGTGAAATTATTGAAAAGATAGATATTGCAATAAATAGCAAACAGAAAGAAACTCATATGCGATTTGCAAGCTTTCTAAAAGTGCATTAATCCATTTGTTCTCCCCCACCCCAGAGGGATATGGTGGATTAAATATTCGGTCAGACTAGACTCTCGAGTCTTGGGTGGCCGTTCTGAGTATTCTGAATTTAAAACCTTGCAGAAGACGACGGGAAACCATTGGAATATCTTTCCCAGGAATTCATGGCGTTTCACAGATAAAGATGAGAAGGGATCCGTGGAGAGCAATAAGTGCCTGTCCTAAAGAGATATAGTCATGGCGTTTTATATTAGAGGCCACGTCATAACGCAAAGAAGGGACAGAACTGGAGTCCGGTTATAAACGTTCCTTGATCCAATGAGAGCAGCGGGGGATTTTAGTTTAGGTTTGAGTTTGAATCAATCATTCCACCAGTGTTGGTGGCTTAAGAAATTCAAAGAATTTTTTCCTTACATTTGGAACATCATTTACCGTATTTAATTGAAGTAAGCAACTATAAGATTTATTTATTTTGTTTTGAGTTGCAATATTATTTTTCTGTAGATTGTAAAAACAAAATTTTGTGTCTGTAATTCACGACGCAAAAATGGTATTTAGGAATCCTGGTTTTCTTAATACTTGGAATTTTAAGCTTTTAAATTAAAGTTTATTAAATATTTTCCCCTTTAAGTTTGTTTAATATTTCTCACTTAAAGCTTATTAATTTTCTTCTAAAAAAAAAAAAGCAAGCGCAATTCGCTTCTTCTATGAGGTTTAGATTTTCCGAAGATTTTCACACGTTTCTGTTTTTACTACGAAATTTATTTATATAAAATTAAAATAAAATGCCATTATCTGTCAATGATCAAAGTTATTTTCATATTTTACTTTGATATTATTATTCATATGAATTATTCATTCATAAAATTTAATTCTTTTATGAGATTTTTGGTTCAAACGTTAAACTATTTTAGTTTAAATCTACCACTAAACTAGTAAAATAGAAGTAAATGTAATATTTTTGTATTACAAAATGAATTAAAAAATATTTAAGAACGATTTTACATAAATTTAATGATATATAATTATAATTAAATTCTAAATATTTAATTCAGTATTTATTTTTGATATTGTAAAAAAGCTGTAAGTATGAACGAATTTAATCCTGCTGCTCAGTCATTTTGCGAGGATCTTCTAAAGTTTTTAGAAGTATGGTCACTGACTCAACATTTTTCTGTTAAAAGTTTAAGTTTATTGTTTAATATTTTTGTTAAAAGTATATTTAATATTCTTGAAAAAAAGCCCAAAAAAAAAAAACAAACAAAAAAAAAATTTCCCCTTTTTTACGTCCTGTATATTTGTTTCTAAATGTATGATCTTTTTTTTACCACATTTTCTTTTTCTTATTGAGTGAGCTGTAATGATTTACTTATTAAAATTAAAGAATAAAAAAACATTAATAAATAATATTACATAAAGTTACTTCCTTGTTTTTAACAGACGTACGTCTTTTAGAAAACGTTTTTCGCCGCTTGTTTTTATATCTCGAAATTTATTAAAAGTAAATTATCATTATTATTTCACAAAGTTACTTTAATATTTTTGTTATTCATAAAGAACAAATGCATTCGTAGAATTATTTTTTATTAGTTGTGTTTTTCTTTAAGGTAAAATAAAGAAACAAATATTAATTATTGTTTAGTTTATTTTTTAAAATTTTCCATTGAAGCGGAAAATAGAAGCAAATGTCAAAATCTTATTACAAAATTATTGAAAAAGCCATTTAAGAATATTTGTACGCAAATTTAATGTCATATAAAAACATATATCTAATTCGATATTCTAAAAACTCAATGAACGAAATATTAACCATTCTACTGTTTTCTGCTCAGTCATTTTCCAAGTTCTTCTAAACTAAAATATTTATTTATTTACTCAAGCTGAACATGGAAATTTTTGACACAAGGAGGTCGAGGTTAAGGTTCACTGCGGTGGATTGCCCGACCACAGGGCATTGTCACAAAAATAGCCAAAGCCATCTTCCGGGGCACCTCAGGTATCGGGCAAACCCCCAGTCACTCTCCTTTAAATTGAAGGGGAGGTGTTAGCTTATTTTATGTTGACAAGTTCCAGAAGTTTAAATACTTAAATAACTCGTTAATTAATTAAAAGATTATGTAATATTTTTCAAATCTTTGTTAAGTGTATACCCTCAAACCAATATACAAAAAAATGGAACCGTATAAAATTTCTGTTTTAACTTATTGCTATGGGAGTGGTAAAATTCGGGATTAAGATTATAATTAATTTCGCTTGAAAAGATACCCCTAAATTGAAACAGTAAAAGAAATAATTGTACTTAAGAAGCTTAATTATTTCTGATATTACCCAGTTTCCAACAATACCCCAGAAGTGTTGTGTTGCAAAACAAATTACAGAAGCCCGCAAGAAAAAAAAAACTGTGTGTGAAATGAATAAAATATCAGATTATCGTTTTCCTAAAGACAAAGTTGAGAGAGAGCGATGGAGAAAATCAGTTCCAAATGCCTATCTGAATGTTACAAACAATACAGTTATTTGTCAACTATATTGGCCTTTAAATTTTTATACCATACAAGTTCATGGAAAATTGCACTCCAAAAATCTACAATATTTATGACCAGGTATGCCAAAGAGTCAAATACCAACGCCCTCTGCTGTTCAAAGGGATATAAAAACAAAAAAACTCCAGTACTGCTTGAAATCAAATTAATAATGAAATGAATGCCTTTTTAGAATTAGATAAGATTAATTATACAAATTTGAAAGAAAGTCTAATTAGCAAAAAAAAAAGAGTCTTTGTGTGTCCAGTTGTAGCATTTTTGGCTGAAAATATTTTAACTGTTTAGTCGTCAAAATTTATCGATGGTATCCCTCTCTTTATGTTGAGAATTTATAAATACCTGCGGTTTGAAACCTTTCAATATGGAGTTAAGTGTTACATTAGCAGCCTGTTCAAAAACCGTATAAATATAGTTGGTACTTGGTCAACATTGGAAGACATTACCCGATATTTGAATTATGTGGCTTTTGATCACAAGAAGGATATTTTGAGTCAGCACTTTTCAGCAATTTCCTCCAAAATGGTTGAAATGAAATACAGTTCAGATATAGTAATATGTGCTTTTGAGTACTATGCAAAATCACGGTTATTGCACAATAGATTAAGACAGGATTTTCAATTACTATCATTAGCAAAATTAAGAAGGATGAGATAAAAAGTCTGAAAACTTAATGAAAAATGTTTTTGCTATCTGTATTTAATACTCTTAATGTCACTCAAAAAATGGTACATAATTCTTCATGATGAAGTATATATCAAGTAATTGTTAGTATATCATGGCAAACAACTATTTGGTAAGTCATTTGACAATCTATCTCTATTTATTCAAACAGTACTTGATCTAATGTTGATATGTCTAAATGGTGTCCAGAATTTCTTACAAGATTGATTCCAATTTCAAAATTAACATCAGCTTTTTTATTTGAACAAATTGAGATAACAGTTCATGCCATCACCTCTGATGGCAACCGAGTAAATCAAGCTTCTTTTATTAAAAATTATACCCCACACTCGCTGAAAAACCTTGCTTAACTGAAGATAATAAACATTTGTTTTTTGATTATGTTCATCTGTTGAAAAATATTCGAAATATGTGGCCCACAGAAAAAACAAGAGAAATAATCTTTGATCATAATGGAATAAAACGAGTTGCAAAATGAACACATCTTAAACAGTTATATTGTTTTGAATCTGAAAGGCTAGTTAAACTTTCAGATTTAAATGAAATTTCCATTACTTTAAAGTTCAGAAAAAGTTTCAGAAAAAAAAAATAATGCTCTTCTCACTCAGTCTGGAATAAGTGCGGATAAGAATGATACAGCCATCTTTATAAACAAGGTTTGGAAGTGGTGGAAAAATTTAAATTTTAAGACCCTTCAAATTGATAAACTACGAAATGACCCTCTACAAACTAAAATCAGATCTCCGAATGACAGCTGATTTGATTTTATCATTAAGTTTGGTCAAATGGCTCTTAATATGATTGACAGTCAAGGTATTCGTATAAAACAATTATCCAAACACGCTGATACTACCGTACACCATACTTGCAATAGAAATTTTAGTCTATGTCGACACCTTTTAGCTACAAACCATTAAATATGTGCTACTTGGGCAATTTAAAACTGATCCATTAGAAAAAGAATTTAGTAAATTTCGTCAAGGATCAAGTGGCACCTATTTTATGAATCTCCAACAGTGTATTGAAAAGCTACATATTAATCAGATAGGGCACCTCGAGGCGGTGTAATGGTTAGCAAGTTTGTCTCGCTAAAACAATTACTAGTGAGTTCGATTCTCACTGGATGCACCCTAATTTCGGCCTTGTGCCACAGCTACGCTTGAAACATCACTATTAAGCAGATATCTTTACTTTTAAATCAAAACGTAAATATTGATGCGTTTGATGTACATTTTGTGATTATAACATTTGTGAGGAAGGTTCAGAAATATTAGACAATCTGTAAAATTTTGAACCATCTCTTTCTGATGAAATAAAAAAATGCACATAGCGGAATATATTACAAGAAATGATAATCAACCCAGTGAATATGAAACCCGTTTTCATTATGAAAAGTATAGCAATTCAATTGACCGCGTGGGAAACTAAAGGTTCCTGCTGACCACACTTGCCAGTGGTTATTTTTTGTTTCATCCTTTTCCATAAAATAATGGAAAATTTGTGTTATAAAACATTAAGTAACATTTTTATACTTATTTCTGAGTTTCATTTTCTCAACATGGAAAGAAATCATGCTCATACAGAGCTGTTCAATAAAAGTGACTCACCTGATTTTTTTTATTAAATATTCTCTTCTCCGATGAAACGAAAGTCGAGCTAAATTCAAAGGATAAGCGATCTAAAATCCGAAGAAGAAGCTTTGAAAGCTCTTTGAATTTAGCACTAAGTACTGTCAAGCATCTGTTCAGTATAATATTCTGGGGATGCTTTTCTTTTCATGGAACTGGTTTCTTAAGACTTATTGAAAAGACCCTCAAGAGCGAGCAGTACAAGAGAATTTTAAAGTCTTGTCTACTCCCTTCTGCTGAAAGGGTGCAAATCGACCCCACCAAACTCATTTTTATGCAGGATAATGCTCCCTGTCACAAATCAAAATTGATGAAGTAATACTTTGATGAAAAGCAGGTGAGTGTTATGACATAGCCGCCCCAATCTCCTGACCTCAATCCGATAGAAAACTTATGGAGCAGTATAAAGTACAGGCTCTCGAGAAAGCAGCTGAGCAACAAAGAGGATTTGATTGTGAATTTCATATCCGAATGAAATTCAATGCTTAGAGATGAGATTTGCCAGAACCTAATCAAGTCAATGCCTAAATATAAGTTACACATACTATGAAGCGTTTACTTTTTTTTCCTTTAAAAACGGACAGAACTTTTTTGGTTACCTTGTTGTTTTGAAAAACTTTTGCAAACATCACACACCCAGATCAGACAAAGAACTAGCTTTAAAGGTTTTGAAAATTTCCTAGAATGATTTTGTTTTATCTGTCTATATTTCTAAGAAAATTTCGGCCGATGCTCTCCAACCTTCTTCAGGTACCGTTTGTTGAACCCAGTAACTTTATTGGAAATTTGAACCAGACTCTTTATTCAATCCCTGGGGTAGATTGAATAAAGGGTTCGCTGAGATCTGTAAATAGTTTGAATGTTTCTGTTTCAACATTATGTGGATCATATCTTTTACCAAAAATCTTAACTACCTCTTAGTTTTCTTTAATACTTAATATTGTCCACAACAGAAATACATTTTTTTTTAATTTTTAACACATCCTATTATCTTCATGTATGAGTCAAAATGTTATTCTAATTACTTTCAAAAATAGTTAACTTAATTTTCTTCCAAATTTTCTGAAAATCATTTTTAAGTAGGCCACCAGTTCTGGCTCTCAGTTTCTCCATGAGTAAGCCTGGAGTATAGTTCACCATGGATATAGTATAAGAAAAGAACATTTAAAAAATATAATTTATATTCCTTGTTTGTACATCACTAGGAAACTTTCTTAAAAAGTATTTGCTTATTTCTTTTCATGTGGTTGGTCGGCAGTACTGTCTGTAATATGTAATAAATGTTGATATTATTGCAATATAATTGTGGCCGGCTAGAAAATAAGATTGCATCAATATTTAAATAAGTTCAGTCTGTGTCGACGCCATGATGCTCAGGAATGAAAAACAAAATGGCAGAGACCTTGAGGAATGGTCTTTGAAAGCTAATTCGTAGTCGTAGTAATAGTATTCGTTGTAATCAATACTCTAGAAGATTACAGTTGATTGGTAGCTTTAACAAAGGATCATGATATTGAATTAATGAACAAGAAATTCTCTAGCGCAACGCTCTCCCTATTGAGATATAAGTGAAGGTTAATACTTTTTCCTAGTAATCAATAATACAATTATCGATTTACCGGAGGATCCTTCTGTGTAATGGAGATAAGAGCCTGGACGAAATAACGGTGAAGTCTGATTTTCGAATTCTTGGAATTGGTACTGTGCCTGGGTCAAATGAAAGAATAATGTCAATGATCGAGTATGAAGATATACTGATCGAAGAGAAATCGTCCATACACCTTATTTGAATTTGAAATAATTGACAAGTAAGGAATGTCTCCGGTGTTATAACATTGGACGTATGAATGGGTAGAACACAGGCGGATATTTGTTAATGATATCTGTAAATCTGAAATAAAATTAACTCTCGGATGATATATAGATGGAAGATTGTTTTGATTTATTTATAACAACCTTAAAAATCGCACTCTATGTGGACTTTTAAGCTACCCCCTGCTAAAAGATAATTGCGTCTCAGGTCCAAAACTAAAGGGACCGCAGATCCAACTTAGAAAACAACAATGATAATTTTGAAGAAATAACTTTGAATTCCTCAATTCACTACATGGAACTTCACATTAACAGTGATTCGGGATATAAGTCCAATTCCGTCCAAAGGACCGATTTGGGCCGAAAGTCCGATTTGGACCGAAAGTCCGATTTGGACCGAAAGTCCGATTTGGACCGAAAGTCCGATTTGGACCGAAAGTGCGATTTGGGCCGAAAGTCCGATTTGGGCCGAAAGTGCGATTTGGGCCGAAAGTCCGATTTGGGCCAAAGTCTAATTTGGGCTGAAATTCCAGTTCACGCCGAAAATTGAGTCTTTCAGATCACAAACTCCGTGGAACTTCAACTGATTTGGATCCTGAAAATCACAAACTCCGTGGAACTTCAAAACCTCACGTCATGGAACCTGTCACTTTAACTCTGATTTCTTGGCCTTTTGAATAAATGAAACTGATTTTATCAATTCACAAAGTTTTGAAAATATTTTAAACTGTGTTTTTAAAAAATCACAAAACTTTTGTGTCATTTTAAAGCCAATATATATTTTTTTTAATCTTTTAAAATCACTACTTCTTTTCAGTTATTTTAAAAGTTAAATTTTTAACTTCCCTTCTCATCCGGGCGCAAATCCCAATGCTGGATGTTCAAGCACCAGATGGAGGATAGAGTTTCAATCCCGGCATCATCCTGATTCACAAAAGGTATGTCTATGTGAATCAAGTGTTAGAGTTAGAGGGATTTCTGTCACGCGAACAGACAGACAGAATTTGCTGTTTATTTACTTAGATTATTCCCCACTACTTCAAATAAAACTTGAGGAAGGAAGATCCCATCAGAACCAGAAAGAGCAACAACAGCTACTGGATTTCAAAAACGTATTTTTCTTAAAAATTCTTTTAAGAGAAAGTTTTTATAAATTTCAACGTAAAGCACTATTGGCCGCTCGGTCAATGAATGTCAAATTTTTCCTTATAAGGACACCGTTAATATTGCCATTACCATTAAAAATAGAAGAAATAGCTGTAAATATTTTTGATTTTAGTTTTTGAGATCACACTACTAAAGTTAACCTTTATTTGTGTTTGTACAGATGGAGTCATTAGAAGAAAAGGATTCAGTAATTCAAAATACTATTTTATGGTCTATTCAAAAGCATTTGATAATGTAAGACACAAACACCTATTTGAACTCTTAGAAAAACGTGATTTATATGGAAAAGATGTTACAATCATTCGGAATATTTAATGCAAACAAACGAACGAGGCGTAAGACAAGGCTGAGTGTTCTCGCCGGATTTATTCAGCCCCTACAACAAGGCGAACTAGAAATCATATCAGAAATCATTATTAGTGGGTACAATCTTAACAACATAAGACATGTAAATGACACTGTTTATGGCAGAAACAAAAAGAAAATAGCTAAAATGTCTAGAAACGATAGTAAAGGAAAGCGAACAAAAACAATAATTATCACATAAGCAAACAGATTAGGTCTGATACATTGTCCTGTATAAAGGGCTTAATTTCAATTCAATGCCACAAATCTGGCCTGTTAAATTCTGCTATTGGTCACATCAGACATCCTATTTCTAATGTATTCACCATAACCCTAGCAAGGGATAACATTCGGTTGCTATGAATTGCCAAAGGGTAACCTTGTAATTTGGTCGCAGAGCCACATACGGTCTTGAAGTCTCCTACACCGACTACCAAGCAGGGCTAAAGATCACAATCTGCCTTGATATTTATCCCATAGCTGGGGGTGAAATCAAACCAATACTCATTTTGAGAAAAATTGGTTTCCCCTAGCTTAAAAGATGTCTCTCGTTATCTGGCGTCCGATATTTCATCAGGTGGACCAATGGCGACAAAAAAAAAAAAATATTTATTCGAATGGCAGAGATACTACCCCTAAACCCTGCTCGGCAAACACCCCCCACCACACACGTGCGCAGGTTTAATTTCTCTCCTATTTTCCTCCTCACCCCTCTTTTTTGTTTTTCTTGGATTCTTTATTTTATGTTTTACGTTTATTTATTCCATAGATAAACTTGACTGCTGGTGGCTTCCGGTCACATCACGTTCAAACGCCGGTTCCTGTACGATCTAAGTTAAGCAACATCGTGCCTGGTCACGACGTAGATGGTTAACTGCTTCGGGAATACCAGGCTCTGTAAGCTTAGATGTGCGAATAATATAATGGATAATGTGCAGGAATTGTTAATTGGAGAGCCGAATTCTAATTCTAGTTGAGTACGTTGTAGAAACAATTTTGAAAGATATGACTCGCCTCAATACCTCCCTGGTATGGGTTAAGAAATATGACGGCTTTCAGTAAAACCATTATCTTAAAAAAATCAAAAAATGCGTACAAAATATTTGGGTATTAAATAACCCATAGATTTTGGTAAGTCGCTGAACAAAAAAAGAACCAACCAATTGACTGCTCATAATCATAGTGGGAAAACCCGGCAAAAATATTAACTTCGATAAGATGTTATCAAAATTGGCATATATTAAAGATCAAAGAAAAGTAATATTATCTGCACAGGCATTTTAAGTGAAAATGCGATCGAAACGTTACAAAATATTTGCATACTTTATATAGAAGGTTCTGTGAAATGTGAATCTAGTCTGACAAGACATTCTCACTAAGATCTTTTTCATTGAGTTCGTTATTGAGTCATTTCTTCCAGTCTATGGGAAATTACATCATTTCATAAGAAACACAAGTGTCTTTTTTTTTCTAGGCATGGCACCAGTAGAATTTATTTTAACTACATTTTAAAATATCACTTTTGCTTGAAGATTGTGCCTCGGATCAGATCATCATTGAGTGACCTTGTACCAGAGAAAGCTAAGATACCACATCTGCATGGTAATGGTAAAATTAATGGTAATGCTAATGATTGAATGAACCGTTTTCAAACAGGAAACATTCAGAATTACTTGAATGAGCAGCAACCGTTACTGTCGGTTGAAATTTATAAAATCTTTCTCTTAGAAATGATTTTACAAGAAACTAGAATCCTGAAGTACATATAGTTATAGATATTTCTAGTACTGGTGAAAGTTTCCTTCCAATCTGTTTTGCTTTTAGTAGGGTGGAAAGCTAACAGCTTGATTATATCCTATTTTCTTTTCAGATGTCATAAACGATTTTGGTGTTGTTACTGTTAGAGGTGTTCAAGTATTGTGGGTTTGTTATTTGGCAAATTTCTTTGTGATTATGTAGCGCTAGTCGGCTTCTATAAGATTCATAGATTAACTCATTTGAATTAATTTTTAATCAATGTTCTGAGAAAAAAGAATTGTAAATAGATGATATTATCGGAATATATTGGACCCCATGCCTGACTTCTATATGAGCGTCTATATCTGACGAGGCTATTTCAGATTCTGACTTGAGTTCTCAGGTTAATATTTACTGATTAAAACTACGTCGAGCTCAACTTGGGTTCAATTTATTTATCGAAATTTGTTATAATTAATCCAGTATATTTTGGTCATATCAAAACTTCTATCGGTTATTGTCATGGGACCTTACCCATAATAACATAATGGACTATTCCATACGTAATAAATACTGCGCCTCAAGAGGAAGCAGAGAGTTCAGTCCGAAGTCGGGCGACCGGCTGACTGGCTGATCGGTTGAACTCTCTACCTTCAGGCGGGGAGGAATCCGAACGAGGCTACGCCGAAGGGCGGAGTCTCTTTCGGGGAGGTAAACCGAACCTGAACCCGTTTATACGGGATCAAAGGGCATATTTTTGGCCGAGCCCACAGGCTCGGAGATCCCACGTTAAACCGGCCTTGTGCCACATGATACCATCGTGGGGGGGGTGACTAAATACTGTTCAGTCTGAAGTCTGGAGTGAAGTCCGTCAGTCAGTCAGAGCGAGTTAGTCGAGTCAGAGGCAGTGCGAAACAGAGTCGCGTTCAGACAATCATTACTAAACCTTATTATATATTCCTCTTTGTAATATATCTGTGTAATTCCATATACGTGTCCGAGTTCTTCTTTATTGGTTCTACCTTGGACTATCACCGTGGCGGAACCGGACCATAACAGTGGCAACGAGCGATTCAAAATCATTCGGTGGAAAGAAAAAAAAAATGTTCGTTTGCCACAGCATAACAGTTATTTGATGCCAAAATCTAAATATTTTGAACACAATTTTATGGTTCTAACAAAATATATTTTGAGCGCAACTTTATGCCTTCAAATACGGATAAAATGTATTTTTGGGATATTTTGCTATAAATTGTATTGTTGGTCATTCTTACTATAAATTGTATTGTTGGTATTTTTTTTTTACATATAACAAAGTTTTGCTGCTATTTTTACTATAAAAACGTATTTTTATGCTTTCAGAGTATTTTGTTTTTGTTTGGGGGTTCCCTATTTGCCCATAGCTGGAACCCTAACAGGTGCTACTACTCCGAGACAGGGTGGATCTGGGAACAACAGCAGATAAGAGGTGGTCTCGCGCGCCTCAAAACCTCCAATCTCCTGATCAAGGGCTTTGCTGCCGAATGTAGTTTATCGTCATATCCAGGACTTTTGAATTTAGTAAAAATAGAATAAAATAAGAAACATTTTCAACATATAATTTTTGTTTGAAAAAAAATAAAAGAATCAACAGTGAATGTCTCGGAAACGCAAAGCAAATATGATTTGGATATTTTATGTAAAATGCATTCGGAATGCTTATTCTTGTATTTTCTTGTGTATAATACGCGAAAATTTGAACGAAAATTAAAGGTGAAAAAGGGTGGGATCGTTTTATAAACAATTAGACGTTTCCAGAAATTTTTACTCAGTTTAAAAAGCCTCTTATTTGAAGCAACAAGATTGCCATTACACTAAGCACAAATGATAAAAAAAACTCAAAGTAAGCAGATGATGATAACAATATTTGTTATTCTCTTCATTTTTATTAAGAAATTTTGATTTTATTTTCATAGTTTATTAATATATAGAAATATAATAAAGTCATATCAAACAGAAAAGTTTGTTAGATTAATTAACACCTTAAAATGTAATGCCGGGATTGTCTAGTATCTGTCTATATTTCTGAGATGAGGTATTATGTACACTATTTACATTATTCGGACTATTGTCCTCATCTTTGTCGCCATGTTTGTCACAACGTTTCGACCGTTGTACGCTCCGGCATTCTTCAGTATCTGTCTATATTTCTGAGATGAGGTATTATGTATATTATTTACATTATTCGGACTATTGTCCTCATCTTTGTCGCCATGTTTGTCACAACGTTTCGACCGTGTACGCTTCTGCATTGTTCAGTATCTGTCTATATTTCTGAGATGAGGTATTATGTACACTATTTACATTATTCGGACTATTGTCCTCATCTTTGTCGCCATGTTTACCAAGGACACATGGTACAGTGGATAGAGACGTTAGTTAGATCCAGTGACTGGACCCAAAGTGTGTGAGTTCAATACCTGGTTAAGGCGGTGGAGAACTTTGAAAGGGAAATTAACAGGTGATAACTGACATCCATTAGACATGGCACGTGGAACTAGAACAGTCTACCCAGTGAGCGAAATAAAGGGCTCAGCTCGACATTCCAACCACCTAAAGAATGCCGGAGCGTACAACGGCCGAAACTTTGTGATAAACATGGCGACAAATATGAGGACAATAGTCCGAATAATGTAAATAGCGGGTTTGTCTTGTTAACACCTTTCCTTGAAAATTCCAAAATAAGTTTTAAAATGGAAATTCGAAGAATGACGCAATGGTTAATCATCTGGTTTATTTCTAGATAGGAAAAAATTAAATATTTTACAGAAATATGTGTAAGTTATTGAGATTTTAATGGATAGTATGGTGCAACTTTTCGCACCAAAATGACATAGTGATCGCTTTGCTACAAGGTATTATTATACTCAACGATGTAATTTATTCCTTGTTTTCAGATTCAGAAACACGGCATCGTATTATACTGTAGCTTTGGAAGACACTGCTAGCGAATTTTATTCTCAATGGGGGATTAATTACTGTATAATTACAACAAGTCCATACCATAGTATGTAAACATATCCGAAGACATCATGTGAACGTATAATGCAATACTATTTACTTACTAAATCCTTTTACTTGTGTATAATATGAAAAAGGTTGGTATATTTATGTTGCGTTCAAAATATAGTTATTACATTTAATAGAATATTTAACAGGTGTCGTTTTTCCCAATAAATTAAGTTTATATCGATATGTTTCAATATGTCTGCTTTCCTTTTCTTTATTTTTTTCTTTACATTCAACGCTGTATTTCTAGATCAAATTTTATTCCCAGCTTTCTCCCTCTCTTCTGAGACAATGGAGTTGTAAAAACATCTCCGAGTTTCAAAAAAAAGAAAAATAACTCTTTGATTACTAGCAAAACGACTAATTGGACTAATGTTTTCATCTTTGTTATTATGTGATACGGTATGTGCAATTGGTTTGTTTTATTTTCTTTTACGGCATATCAAACTCAATGGGTTATTTTATGCCGACAAGATCTTTATTACCGTTAATTCTTTTCAAAATTGCATTGCTGGTAAGAATGTATTGCTGGTAAGAATGTATTGCTGGTAATAATTTTTCCTTCAAAAATGTATTGCTGCTAGCTTTTTCCAAAAAGTATTACTGGTATTAAAAATTATT